>VUQI01056783.1:0-11417 GCA_015106735.1 Paratilapia polleni
CGTTTGACTGATCTGGATAGGGCCCGTACCATAGGGCAACTTCAACCTGGTGACCTGTATGAGGAGGAGGTGCCAGGCTGTTGTGGCTGTGTATGGTTCTTCTACATGCCACTGAAGCCCCTGTTTGTTAAATGAATAAACTGTTGAATTGCCAATATGTCTTGTTTCTTCAGACTTCAATCATCCAATCCAATAAACGACACCAAACAAGAGTCAATAGCAGAATAAGCTGTTTGGCATTGGCAGAGAAGATTTGGCAAGTTCTTCATGGGCACAACCCACATACTCAACTCTGCTGCTCAACCCACAAATGCATTTTCCTTACAAATGTGGCACCATTTAAAGAGAAATAAACAGGCTTTCCAACGGTATGAGATTTATTGCCAAGAAGCATTGTTACAACAAAGAAATAATCGAACACAAATTTCCTTACTTTTTGTGTGTAAGTTTATATTTACCTATACAATAAATTATTTCAGGTTTTCACTGGATATGTTCTTGTGATCTGGCTTCTCTAAGTGGTCACGCAATGGTGCGTATTAACTCATCACCCGAGGTTTTCAGAACGTAGCTATGACCGTGTTCATGTGAAGGGCTCGGTGTTGGTATCACATGACCTATCACAAACATGCACAGCTGTAGTGCAGCAGATTTCTCACCAAAAACCAAATTAACTATAATCCTAAATATCAAATTTATGAAATTTAGAAATATAATACAAGCTGCAACAATCCAGGACTCTGAGATTTATAAGGAATTATAATTGATGACTCTCTCTATTTTACACTGCATATTCGAGCAGCTGGTGAAAGAAACTTCCACTGAAACTGGGTTTTTACTTTAGAATCAAGTCCTGTCTGTCCTTTGAGGCAAGAAAGAGACTTCTTGCTTCCACTTGTGCTGGATTACAGTGATCTTATTCATACACATGCATCGTCACAATGCATTAATACACTGGAAACTGTCTATTATGCAGCACTGATATTTATTACAAACCTTAAAGCTCTTACCCACCATTGTATGTTGTATGCTCAGGCTGGTCTGCTTTGTCATTTCATAGACTCAACCACTGGTAAATTCTTATTTATAAGACTATCCTTGCTTTGCTCCCATTTTACTTACATTTTTCAAAACAGTGTGGGAAGTCATTGCCTTTGGTCCCTCGACTCATTCCTTCTGTCGATCCCGAAGGTTTGCACTGAATTTGGAAAAAGGGCGTTCAAGTTTGCAGCTCCCCCTCCTGGAATCAGCTGCAAAATTAACTAAATTTAAAGGACCTGGAGGCAGTTACTTCAGGATGTTTTGGCTGAATATTATTATCCCTGTTTTTTGGCCTGAGACAATGACTTTCGCTAACGTTTTAGGCTTCATTTGCATTGAAGTACACAAATTTGGTTGTTTCTGTATTTTACTCTTTATCTCATATACACTGATATACTTATTTTGTGTATTATTTTGTGTGTTACTAGTCTATGCAACTACCGTTTATTGTACCACTGTCTGTTTTGGTCATGACACTCTTGCAAAAGAAATTTTTATTCTAAAGAGTCACATTATCCCAGTTAAACAAAGGTTAAATAAATAAAAACAAAACACCCAAAGCAAAGGAAAGCTGGCAAAAAAAAGGAGAGTGTGTGAATAAAGTGTAGGGTATCAGTGCTCCATCATTACAAAGGTCTCTTCTGTTTAAATTAATGCTTTGCTTAGATGTATTATTGTGGAGTATCATAAAATTTTAGACTTATTCTTTCAGCTTTAACTCTGGCAGTGTTAAATGGTCTTGGGAGAAGATAAAGCACAAATATAAAAACAGATATGAAACCAGTAAGCTTACAAGTCCTAAAGTGTCAGTATAAGGCTTTACTGCCTTGGTTTTAGGATTATATTGTTTAAAAATTGAAGTTTTCTCTGCAGAGAATCTACATATAGATTATATATATAATATAGTATAATATATATAATCTATATACATATAGAATGTCGGGGAAAGCAAAAAAAGAGTCTTGCTGGTCTGCTCCGGTGCACAGTATAATCTGGCAAGAAGTAAACCACTGCCATATCCGTGAAAATTCAAGGTTAAACCTAAAGTTATGCTGCTAACCCCACACCTCCATAGTACAGGCCCTTGGGGTAACATATTTTTGTGTCCATTCCTAATTGAGTTGTCCTTAGTGGCAGCTCAGGAAGAAGTAGACCATGATCTAACCTTTCAATCAGCATCAAACCTTCACAGAAATTATTAATGGGAAAAAAATATAGTATCAGCAACAGCACACATCTTAACTGTTCACATTTGAGAAACAGCTTCAGACACTATAGACACAGGTCAGCAGGTTATGTACAGTGTACATCTGTATTAGATTACCAATTATAGTGCTAAAGCTTCAAACGTTGCCATGCAACATGTACTGTTGCAGCCATGACACTGCCATTGGACTGTAGGATGTAAAAAAGCATATTCCACAGTGCTGTATGACTGTGACTCAGGTTGGACCACAGGGGTGTCATCGTGGCCAGATTGCCTTTAGAAAAACTGTATAACCTTGGAACCAGACAGGATAATCATCTGGATATAAATACATAGAGACAGACACAGAGACAGTAACAACAAGGGCCTGTTCTAGATAGCAGGTTCATTTAGTTGATGAACTAAGATAAGCTGCTCCGAGTTTATCTAAAAGTTTATTTGAGTGTGTGTGCATGGTGAATGAAAAAAAAAAAAACAGCCATCATCATGATGCTCACATACTATGAATCACCATGGCAATAATGAGCACAGCCTCCATTTTAACCCACTGGAGGAAAAACATTAATGTGTGGCAACGCATGTTCATCTTTAAAAAACACAGCATCAGCAGTGAAGCAGCCTGAGCTGGAGAAAAGAGTCAGTAAGTTTAGCAGAACGATACTCATCCTGTAGTCCTGCTCTATGTTTTCGAGTTCACCTGTAACCTCACAAGGACAAGGTGGTGGTAGCAGCAAGAGATGAATGCTCTCCAGTGTGATATCAGCTGTGTAAATAAGGAAATTAAATGGTGTGTCAGACAGCTCCTTCAGGCTCGGCATGAGGGGAGGAGACAAAAAAGGAACTTGGGGTTTGTTGAAGAAAACATGCCACATAGCAGACAGGGCTCACGGAGTGTAACCACAGTGTAAGTTATGGGGAGTTAAAGGGATGCTCGTCTCTAGAGCTGAAAACTTTCCCTAAACTCAGGGCTAACAAACTGGGTTTCACTGAACTATGTGTCTGGACACAGAATCAGAGCAGAAAGGACGATCTGTCAGCTGAAATAAGTACCAAAATGGCCACAGCAATTTGACTTTATTATCTCCCATCTTCTCCTTAAATCAGTTTGTTTCAGCATTTAAGCTTACTGGTTGCATCAATCCATCATATACAAATATCAGCAGGTTTTAAAGTGATGCACAAGAAACAGCCCATGATGCTCCTCCCCTGAGTTTGCACACATCCATGTTAGTGTCATCCAACACCAGGAGCACCCCTGGAACGATTCAGTTAATTTCACTGGTTCAAGACAACAAGATCAGATAGCCAGCAGAAATATGTATCCTTATGGCTGGTGTTTTTTGTTTTTGTTTTTTTTTTTAATATGGTATCTGATTTATTTATTTAATACTTCCAATCAAGCTAAACCTGTCAAGTTGGAACCACCAGTGATTTCATCCATCAGCCCATCTATCTGATGCCTGAGACTTCATATACACATAAAAATTGCCTCTAAAATGATTGGCAAATCATTGCAGTCTACACCCAATTTGGGTTTGGCTGTAGCCTAATTTTATTCTTGTATTATCTTTGTGAGTTTTACTTTACCTTTGTCTTCAGCCACAGCAGGCAGCCTGTTTTAGAGGAAACATGAACTGTACATTATCAACACCAAACACCAGACAAACTATAGCTGGATAACATAGTGTATCACTTAGCAGCTCAGCCAGATAGTTTTCTCATGACATGGTAGAGACCAAAAACAGAGCTAAAGGGGGTGAGCATAAGGCTTACATTCACCAGGTGACTGGAAATACACTTTGAAATGAATCATGATGCTTATTTTAGGCTTAGCAATGAGATATGAATGGAAAACCAGCTCAATCTTCAGATTTGTTTTCTTAAATAAAAGCTGTTTCTTTATATCTCAACAATGGAGTTTGACATTAATTAGAGTTTGGCACCTCCTGTTGTCACTTACACACTGTCACTGACACATCGTCATCCTGTGATCTAACAGGCGTGCTAAAACATGACTGATTTCATCCATGATTTAATATTCAGCCCTGGTCAGATGATATTCTGAGGTTACAGCTGTAAGAACCCCACAGCTGAGGGGCATCCCAGTGAATCTGTGGGTTAAGGTGAGTATCATGTACTTGTGATTTTGTGGGTTGAAATTTGGCTTGTGGTCTCATCCCCCCCTTCTCTGTCTGTCATCTTCCCTGCACTGCTCTGAAAACAGTCTAACGAAGCAGAAACGAATCCCAAAGCTTTATATCTGCAGTAGACAGAGCTGTGAAGAAGAGATGTTTCCTCCTACGCAGGCAGGCAGACAGGCAGTAGCTCTAGAGACCCAAACACCTCCAACTGTAGCTACAGTAATGCTATGGAATATCTGATCAGGCCTCAGTGATAGCAAACAGAAAGCCAGCAGCCTCAATCCGAGCTGTTAGCCAATAGATTTATTCTTTAGATTTGTATCTGCAGTGAGGATCTGAATTCACTGTGTGGACCGATAACAGACCTGTAGTCACAAAGATAACGGAATACAGCTTCATAAGAAATATCAGGTCCAAATTGTAGCTGCTATCGCTAAAGGTTGCCTGTGACACCCTCAAAAATCTGTTGCCGCAGTAGTGAGAAGACAAGATGGAGTTTTATGAGTGGCGTGAGTCATTTCACATCAAGATGGTTGGAATAGAAATGTCGCCATTCAGGAGGAGAAGTATGCCAGCAGGCTATCAGTATAAACTCTATCAGAAATATTTGAACAGTTAACATGTTCTGCAGATGGTGATGGGTTAGCTGAGGTCTTTTTCTGCTTTAAGCAGGCTTCAGTTGGAAAGTTGAAGAGACAAACTAAATGGGAATACTACTACTCATTAATTACATCTGTATGATTTGTTTAAACTGTTTTTAATGCTATAGTGCTAAGTGCTAAGGTATAGTATACTATATATGCGGATTATCAAAATGTACTTAAAAGTATTAGGAGAAATACTTTTTAGTGTTTAAGAGGAGGCAGAAAATGATTGATTATTCAAACTGATAATTCATATTAAATTACTGGGATTTAAAAATATGCAGACTTCTATGTGCTAGAAAAACATTCTGAATAATACCATTTGCACCTTGCAGAGAACCTCAGCTATTAAACTTTTTTTTTTTGCCTCTAAATTTAAAGTTTAGGTCATTTTATTTTGGGGGAAAACAACCCACGGCAGGACAGCTTTACTCTCTGTAGCCCTAACCAACAAAATAAAAAAAAAAAAGAAAACAAAAAAAGAAAAAGTAAGCAAATAAACAAATAAGGACTTCCTGCTGCTGAAAGTTTTCCCATCTGATCCAAAACAGCGTTCAAGCTTTTGAGGTGTCCTCAGGTGGTCGGGGAGAGGACTCGCAACGTTAGAGCAGCCGAGCAGAAAGCCAAGTCCCTGGTGGTGCAGAGCTGAGTTCTGGGGGCACGGGGGAGCCAGCTGTCGCCTGACCCGAGGTTCCTAATGGCCTAATGGAGGTTTTAGGTAGTCCTGGTGGCACAGATGCCAGGCGCTGAGAGCAATACAGACCTTGTGCATGACCCTTCTCTCTTTATGGTGTTTTAAATCGTATCAAGAGGATCAAACATTCACCTGCACAAAGCAGTGAAGCACTGTAAAGCTTTAAACTGAAAACACTGATACATATACATAAAGAGATATGGATAACTCATTAATTCATTGCAAATTTCCTTTGAAGTTCAGGTTATCCCATTCGAAACTGCCTCTGTGTCTTTCTAGGCTACAGCAGAAAGGAAGGGAGCAGTGAGGTTTTTCTGGACTAGTGGGACAGCATGGTGCTGCACAGCTCTGATACAAGAGTATAGATGAAGTGTTATGTAATTAATACTCCTCCTCCTATGCAGATACAGTAGACAAGCCTTAAAATCCTGGCCTCAGCTATAACTGTACTCCTGATACAGCTCATATATACAGAGTCTTTTGAATCACCCTGGCTCCTATATCCTCACTACTCAGCTAAAACATTTGCATAACTGAGACTGGAAAACAGGCTTCATATGTAATGCAGTTTCATACAGTAACATCAAACCCTTTATTCAGCCACGCAGGATGCAGAAAATCTGTCTCACGCGCACATACATAACATACAGCCCAGAGACCCCTTTTTACCTGCTATCCCATAATTCACAGTGGTGGCAAGGACAGGTGACTGACTAAAGCCAAGACAGAGAAAAGTGCCGTGCGGCTTCTCTTACCAACAAATCCCCCCTCGTTGAAGAATCCTTCCTTTCCTCTCCCTTCAGCCGGCTTCTTCCAGTGCTCCAGCTTTCATCTTTCCAGTAAAGAGAGCAGGAGGGAAAGAGTGAAGGACTTTAGATAATTAGCATTTCTCTTGCTCTTCTGTTTTCTCTCCTTCTCTCCTCTCTTCCAGATTTCTCCACAGTCTCCGAGGGGAAGCGGGAGCATCAGTGATACACTGCTGCGCGCTCCGCTGCAGGAGGCTGAACGTCAATCACACAGGTAACCTAGGGAACCGCTGAGCCCGCCCCCCAGCCAACCCTGATTGGTCGGCCGACAGAGAACCAGAAGTCACAAGTCCTCGCAGATCTACAGATGGGTACCGAGGGCTGTGGTGGTATCATGTACAGAGACAAACAAACAACAGTGGATTGCAGTACTTGTGAACTCTCTTTCCCTCCTCTCTCGCTGTCTCTCTCTCTCTGTCAGAGGTGTGGATGGATGTTGAATATTTCAGCTTTCAGCAGCGACAGCATCCTGTCTCTGTATTATAGAAGCTGTTGTTGTTGTGCCAGAGCAGCCAACTGTATATGCAGCCCTGGAAAGTAGTTAATGGTTATTCACTTTAACTCACTGTCCAACTTTTTTGCCTTAAACAAACTGGGATACAACATGGGCTGGGATTTATGACTTCTGTGAAAACCTTGGCTATTATTGAAGGTGTGGGAATTTCAAAATTGTATAGGTGTACACGTGTTATTTGTTACATGCTTGTAACAATGTGCATGGCAATTCACATGTGCTTGGAAATTCTGTGCTATGCTAAAAGGCACATGTGCAAATGGATGCATTAGAACAGTCCACATTAAGTATGGAAAACTACACTTCTTACATTTTGTGCATGCTCCAGTCACAAAGGACACTGTGACAAGGCTGAAGCAGGGGTCAGAGTGCACCATCCTGACAGCCAGAGGGAAGAAGCTTTTTTCTGATGTTGTCATCTGGACTTGAACCAGCATTTTAGAAAGACTGAAGTCATGAGTTCACAAACAGTAGGGGTTAGGCTCCTACAGACTACTAGGCACAAGACTAGGGAAGAAATAATGAAATTTACTTTGCTGATTTCTTTAGTGGCCTGAAAATACTCATATCTACAGTAAATACACTCACTGGCCACTTCATTAGGTATACATTGTCAACTGCTGGTTAATGCAAATATCTAATCAGCCAATCACATGCATTTAGGCATGTAGAGATGGTCAAGAGGACCTGCTGATTCAAAACCGAGCATCGGAATGGGGAAGAAAGGTGATTTAAGTGATTCTGAACATGGCAAAGTCTGGTGCCAGACGGGCTGATCTGAGTATTTCAGAAACTGCTGATCTACTGGGATTTTCCCACACAACCATCTCTAGGGTTTACAGAGAATGGTCTGAAAAAGAGAAAATATCCACTGACCGGCAGTTCTCTGGGTGAAAATGCCTTGTTGATGCCAGAGGTCAGAGGAGAAAGGCAAGACTGTATCAAACTGATAGGAAGGCAACAGTAACTCAAATAACCTCTTGTTATGACCAAGGTATGCAAAAGAGCATCTCTGAATTCACAACATGTGGAACTTTGAAGCAGATGGGCTACAGCAGCAGAAGACCACACCAAGAGCCACTCCTGTCAGCTAAGAACAGGAAACTGAGGCTACAATTCACACAGACTCACCAAAATTGGACAACAGAAGATTAGAAAAAGGTTACCTGGTCTGAGGAGTCTCGATTACTGCTGTGACATTCAGATGGTAGGGTCAGAATTTGGCCTAAACAACATGAATTCATGAAAGCAACCTGCATTCTTTCAATGGTTCAGGCTGCTGTTGGTGGTGTAATGGTGTGGGGGATATTTTCTTGGCACACTCTGGGTGCCTTACCAGCATCGTTTAAACACCACAGCCTACCTGAGTATTGGTGCTGACCATGTCCATCCCTTTGTGACATGGTGTTATCCTGCTGGAAGCAGCCATTAGAAGATGGGTACAGTGTGGTCATAAAGTTCAAATCATCTCAAACTGGTTTCCTGAACATGACAATGAGTTCACTGCCCTCAAATGGCCTCCACAGTCACCAGATCTCAATCCAATAGAGCACCTTTGGGTTGTGGTGGAACGGGAGATTCACATCATAGACGAGCAGCCAACAAATCTGCAGCAACTGTGTGATGCTGTCATGTCAGTATGGACTAAAATCTCTGAGGAATGTTTCCAGCACCTTGTTGAATCTATGCCATGAAGAATTAAAGCAGTTCTGAAGACAAAAAGGGGTCCAACCCAATACTAGCAAGGTGCACCTAATGAAGTGACCGGTGAGTGTATATCAAGACAGATCTAAGAACACAGCGACAGCTATTGTCCTGGTTCTCACAGATTTTTATAAAAAATGATTTAAAATTTTTACTTAAAACTGCACATAATTTACATGGCCTTTACTCTAGATTCCCAGGGAATGATCATTGACTGTGCATCTTGATAGAATCAAACGGGTCATTTGCAAATGAGATAGCGACTACTTTTCGATGGTTCACTCACTTCAAAATAAATCCTGGGTAGTGGTGTGGTATTTATGGTGAACATATCTCTTGTGATAACTATAAGCTAATGTTCACTCCCCTTCCTGCACAGATTTGTTTGGACTTGTGACCTGAAAGCTGCTTCTCTTGTCACTATGGCCAGTGAGAGCCAGTGAGGCATGAAAAGGTGAACTGTAAGCACAACTGGGACGAAACTAACTTGGTTTAAACTTATAAACCACCAAGTAATGAACAAGACTTTAACGAGTCACACCTGAGTTAAAGGAGTGGAGGAGTCAGTGAGTAAATGAGTGACCTCTTGGTCATGACTGAATGAGTGCATTCGTGGTATGACTTGATGCAAAAAAGAAGTGACTGAGTTAGTGAATGAATCAGTACAAATAATTTAGGTGAATAATGGAATCATTATTACATTAATCACCCCAAAATCACTAAAGCATGTGTGCTATAAGTAAGCACTCAAACATTCAAAGCAGTGCCTGAATCTCTAATCGAAGCTGAAGGGTTCAAGATGAAAATAAATTAATCTTTACTTGAGGTGCATGAACTCTTTTACTTACATCCCAGGATGGCAGGATTTATGGCACTGAAGATTTGTTTAGGACAAAATAATCCCAGAAGTCTACAATTTAATGTGTTAATCCAACAAAAATCTGTTCTTTTAACCTTTCAGTTCAAAGCCATTTCAAAGGCTTCAACATTTCCAGAGACACTACACAAACAACAAAACCCACTTTACTAATATCCTCTCATTAGCTCATTATGCTCAGATCTAACATACAATCCCTCCGAGCTTCTCTGCAGACCCATGGCTGATCAGTCTGGGTTGGAGCACCTTCCCCCATCACTTGCATTTATCAGACCTGACCCAGTAATCACATTGAACCTTTACAAGCTAAGTACATCTCTGTAGTTTTAGTTCTGTAGAGAAGTCTACCATGGACATGTGAAGCTACACTGCACACAGAGTATTTAGTGGAGACATAAATCCAGTACCAAATGCAGTCCTTATTTTTCCACAAACCTTAGTTTAACACCAAAGTTTCTTGAAACACAGCTGCCAGGAGGGGGCACCAATTTTGCTGACAACCACAAAAAAAAAAAAAGAAAAAAAAAGAACCAGATTGCTCAGTTAAGAACAAACATACAGTTAAATCCTGTTAAATCCTTTGTTATCACACTAATTTAATAAAGCACACTATAAGACCTCCTCAAATACATCAAGTGAATATCAGTGTGTATTTACTCTAAGGAGTGTGTGAAGGAGATGACAGAAGTGGATGAGCCTGTGCTTAAAAAGAACTAATACCACAGTGTAAATATTCTTCAATAGAAGTAAAAGTACTGCACAAGAAAATGCCTGTTACATACATAGACATGACCAGGCAAATGCACCAAAATAATAAAGGCAAAAGAACACAATGCATAAAAATGGTCCAGTTGATTCATACACAATAATAGTACTGATGCATTAAACTGAATTTTACGTCCAACTGAGGTGAACCAGATTTTGTATAAAATTACAACTAAAGATTGTTTTTATTTCTTAAATAAAAAAAAAAAAGATTATTTGGTTTGTAAAATCATGAGAAAAGTACTCACTGTTAACCAGAAGTGACACAGTCACACTACTTGCTTTGTTAAACCCGACCAAACCTTAAAATGTATTTCAACAAATCAACAAATGCACTAACTGTTTTTCTACTAGTATGTAAAGTGGAGTGGTTTAATTTTATTACAATATATATATATATATATATATATAGTAATAAAATAATAAATAAACTATAGAAATGTAGTGAAATAGAAGCAAAGTGGCATGAGTCATACTCAAATACACTATATTGCCAAAAATATTCAGTCACCCATCCAAATCATTGAATTCAGGTGTTCCAATCACTTCCATGGCCACAGGTGTATAAAATCAAGCACCTAGGCATGCAGACTGCTTCTACAAACATTTGTGAAAGAATGGGTCGCTCTCAGGAGCTCAGTGAATTCCAGCGTGGTACTGTGATAGGATGCCACCTGTACAATAAGTCCAGTCGTGAAATTTCCTAGCTAATAAATATTCCACAGTCAACTGTTAGTGGTATTATAACAAAGCGATTGGGAACGACAGCAACTCAGCCACGAAGTGGTAGGCCAGGTAAAATCAGAGCGGGGTCAGCGGATCCTGAGGCGCATAGTGCACAGAGGTCGCCAACTTTCTGCAGAGTCAGTAGCTACAGACCTCCAAACTTCATGTGGTCTTCAGATTGGTTCAAGAACAGTGCGTAGAGAGCTTCATGGAATGGGTTTCCATGGCCGAGCAGCTACATCCAAGCCTTACATCACCAAGCGCAATGCAAAGCATCGGATGCAGTGGTGTAAAGCAC
>VUQI01056784.1:5494-22482 GCA_015106735.1 Paratilapia polleni
TTCCCATCCAAAAAAAAAAAAAAAAAAAAAACAAGTGTTCGTTACAGGCAGCGAGGGGCAGGCAGCAAGCATCACTTACTTCTTAAGTCTCTGAAGGACATTTTGAGCTGCAAGTACTGAACAGCAGAGTTTGCACCAGTTTCTCCTCTGGCAGCAAAAAAGAAAGGGAATGTGTTAAAAGAAACCTGATTTTGCACGTACGTTTATCCTCAAGAGTTTTCAGGGAGAGATTTGTGTTTTGAGGTTATTAAATTAGAGGAGACTTAAGTGAAATACACGACATGAAACTTTCTTCATATCACCACCAGAAGCTAAAAGAACACAGACTTCAATCACCTTTTTAAGACAGTAAAACCTAATGTGATAGACTCATTAACGATTTCCTCGCTGTTTTGTATTTCAGCATCACTGTAACGTTATATGTGAACCTCACTTCGTTTTAAGGAGCGTGATTGTGACTATATACCCTAGCTAGCTCGTCGCAGGCTTGAAGTTAGCAGAAAGCTACTGCTTTGCTTTTTTTCTATGTTACCCGTGAAAAGACACGATATATATTTTTTTTCTGATGAGGTTAGCGTTTATCAAATGGAGCATGCTGTGTTTCGGGCATGGTTACCTTTTGTAGTTGTTCCAAGCTAGGTGTTCTGCGGCCTCTACTAGAGACGGTCTCTATGGAAACCAATTCCTCTTCTACGGAAGCTCAAGGCACTCAAAAATGCTGGGATAAAATATCTTGTATATTATTCCTGGCGATGATTTCAATATATAGATAGCCTACAGAGATGATTTAAATTAGACGCCCTCCATAGTTTACATAATGTTTTTCAAGCCTGCTATCACTCATTGTATGAAATAAAAATCCACAAAGATATAAATGGTGAATTACAGAACTCAAAAAAATAGTGGAAAGTATGGGAATTTAAGCAGTTTAAAGCTAATGAGAGGTATTTTTATGTCTGTATTTCTATTTTTAAATCACAGAAATTATTATTGTTTTACCAACCAAAATATAGTTATAAAAAAGTATGTTTCCCTTGTAAGGTGCACAGGCATTGAGCCAACACAACTGTTTTTAATAAACCATTGCTATTGTTCTCAGTCTTGTAACTACTATACAACATAATGGAAAGCTAATACACATATTTATTTAAGTATTTAAGTACCTAAATACAATAGACTAATAAAATAAAATAATTAGTACACAGTTTAAAAAAAATCAGTAAAAATACAGCACAATGTATCATTTTAAAGTGAAGGGAATAAAAAACAAAACAATGGATAATGTACTGGCAGAAAATTACCAGTACATTTTCCATTTTTCTGTTTACAGTGTACGAGTAAAGAATTGATTCCAAGATACTAAAATATTACTTTTAGTTGTAACAAAAGAAAAGTAAAAGGCAGTGCATGAACAAGAAACAAATGAAAGAATTCAGAATGAGTATTCATCATAATTATTATAGGGTTAAAATGGGAAGAAGCTAGCAATAGTCTAATTATAACCTGCTCTGTGGACACAAGTTTGTTGGCAATGGGCAAGATTTTAAGAGGTTTCTACAACAGCTCAGAGAAACCAAAATCACTGTTGAAACTTTTTTGGGGGGATTTTGCTGTTTATGGGTAAGTGGCAGTTAGAAGGGATGGGAGATATACCAAGAGAAGGACGTGTTACTTTTGAGGTATTGTCATTCAAACCCAGGCCTTGGTATTATGCCCAAAAACTGTAGGGACATCACAGATATGTGCACTTATGCGTTGGAAGTATACAGTTGAGATGTATGCCATTTTCACAGCGATGAAAGAGAGCACACTAGGTCAAGTGTTTGTGAATGCCAAATCATCTGAGTATCCCAGGATATTGAAACTGATCAAAACTAGCCATTACAAAGACAAAATAGATACCAATATCGGTTTGTCAAAGTCAGGCAGAAAGAGTTTGGTTAAAAAAGGAAAATCAGTATGCAATTCATGGAAAAGTGGGTGAGGAAAAGTAAATGGAACAAGGCACTGGAGAGGAGTGGTAATGATCTGACAAAGAAAGGGACACTGTAGTCTAATAAACACAACGGGCCCCCTTTGGTTTAGGCTGTGTAAATGTAGTCATGAGATTTTTACATGAAATCTGCAGAAACACTTTTAAATAGAGAGTTCGATATGCTACTTCCAGAGGAGGGCAGTAATGCGACTCAAAGATGCCAACAGCCGTAAAAACTCCAGAAGAAGAAACGGACGCAGAGCATGATGGAGCAAACTGGCGAGCCCCATCACAACAAGAACAACTCGGCTGGCAATGAACCTCCAGCCTGCGGTGTCCACAGTAAGCGCCTGAAAGAGTTGGAGAATGCCGCCCTGCAAACCACTTTAATATCACGGATGGAGACCGAATCCGGGGCGGACGGCGGGAGCTGGACGGAGCAGCAGTCTGGGGAAGGTGAGCAGTCGAACGGCTTGTCCTTGAACCACCAGTCCGGCCCTCCGCAGCCTTGCGCGGATATCGAAACGGAGGAAGCGGAGCCTGGTAGAAATGTGGCCAAGGAGCGGGTCGAAGAGGAAAGGACGCTGACGGACCATTTGAATAAACGACTGCTTTCCTCGTTTCTGGAAAAGCTTAACGAAAGGGACCTGGCGCTTCCCGGTGTTCAGCGCCTGGACTGTGCTGTAGCCGACGAGGACTCTAACAGGGCCGCGGATGAGTGGTGAAGAAACGCAGCAGCAGCAACATGGAGGTGGCTGAGGGATTCAGGACAAACGTGCACGGAAGCACAACCTCACGACAACAAAGACTGAACTGCAGTCATTCCTACCAGCTTATTTTGGAAAACGGAGTGTAATGTAACATGATGTTTACTTTTGTAAGGCCACGATGGATGAAAGATTGAGAAAATGCAATAAATGACCTTGATGTGTTATGAAGTGCTTTTGTTCTCATTGATTACATGTATTTGGCAGCTATGATGAATGCACGTTTGTTTTTCTGCGTTTTGAAGTGACAATGGCTCATCACCAGGGGTCATCATATACAAAAAATATACTTGAATACAGCCTATTCCCGTACCAATGTTATCTGCAATCAGATTCTTATACTGAGGTCTCATTTTTGAGGACCTTTAAGATGAGAATGAAGTTGATGGATGTAGTAATATGGTTTTTTTCCCTAAATCATCACCAAAGAGAGGAGAGAATTATATTTTCTGACTGAGCCCCTAAAGCCCCCACAGACTATAATCAGCTATAAGTATAAATTTCTGTGTTTTTCAGGAAACAATATGACCCAATACATTCCCCAACCATAACAGGTAGACTTTAAGCATGAATGCAGTCACAGTGATGTGATGTGGAATATGTTTTATTTATCATAAAAGCTGTGCATTTAGCCTGAACTGTAAAACCTTAAAAATACAGAGGATGTGTTTCATGCTATTACCATAGAAGGGGTTCATTGGTTAAAGCCAGTCTGTATAACGTTTCCTGAACAGCAGCAACAGTGGCAACAATTTGGAATTTAGGGAAATGGGGGGGCGCAGTGTAACAGTATCACAGACAAGAGTCATGGACTAAATAAAGCTGCAGCACCAACCCCCTGAGGGACTTAAACTGTGCAACAGCTTGTTTTACCTCTGGATTTTCATTTGTCATACAAGTATGAAGATAGTTTTCCATTGTAAGAGCCAAATAGTAGCAAACAGGGACAGAAATATTTTTATGCACAATATACACTCACTGGCTACTTCACTGGTACACCTAGCATCAAGCAGTTGCTGTAGTTTTGTTGGCTGCACATCCAGGATGCAAATCTCTTGTTCCACCATATCCTAGAGGTGCTTGATCAGATTGAGATCTGGTGACTGTGGAAGCTATTTGAACACAGTGAACTCACTGTCATGTTCAAGAAACTAGTTTGAGATGTTTGAGCTTTGTGACATGGTGTGTTATCCTGCTGGAAGCAGCCATCAGAAGATGGGTACACTGTGGTCATAAAGGGATGGACACGGTCAGCAACAATACTCAGGTAGTCTGTGGTGTTTAAACGATGCTCACTTGGTACTAAGGGGCCCAAAGTGTGCCAAGATAATAATCCCCCCACACCGTTACTCCACCACCACCAGCCTGAACCATTGATACAAGGCAGGATGAATCCATGCTTTCATGTTGTTTATGCCAAATTCTGACCCTACAATCTGAATGTTACAGCAGAAACTGAGACTCATCAGACCAGGCAACATTTTTCCAGTGTTCTGTTTTGGTGAGCCTGTGTGAATTGTAGCCTCAGCTTCCTGTTCTGAGCTGACAGGAGTAGCACCCGGTGTGGTCTTCTGCTGCTGTAGCCCATCTGCTTCGAGGTTCCACGTGCTGTGCTTTCAGAGATGCTCTTGTGCATACCTTGGTTGTAACGAGTGGTTATTTGAGTTACTGTTGCCTCCCTGTCAACTCGAAACAATTGGGCCATTCTCCTCTGACCTCTGATGTCAACAAGGCATTTTTGCCCAGAGAACTGCTGCTCACTGGATATTTCCTCTTTCTCTGTAAACCCTAGAGATGGTTGTCTGGGATAATCCCAGTAGATCAGCAGTTTCTGAAATACTCAGACCAGCTCATCTGGCACCAACAGCCATGCTGCATTCAAAGCCACTTAAATCACCTTTCTTCCCCATTCTGATTTTTGAACTTCAGCAGGTCGTCTTGTCTATGTCTAGGTGCCTAAATGCATCAAGTTGCTTCCATGTGATTGGCCGATTAGATATTTGCATTAACAAGCAGTTGAACAGGTGTACCCAATAAAGTGACCATAGTTGTCTTTCATTTTACTTCCCAGATGTGTAATGCTGTTAATTCTTTATGACTGTGCTAAATGGATCGTGGCTGTGTGTAGACCAAATGAGCTGGTGACCCAGTTATCTTTTTATCTTTTCTAGAGGTAGACCTCTTCTGGTTTAAAATGTTTCAGTAGCCTTTTTTATTCTGCAGTACACAGTTAAGTAGAAAGCTATAACTCGTAAGTCATTAAAGAAAAAAACAAAAAACACACGCTCTCCCTTTAGGAGGAATTTTTAGGCTCTTTTCAGCAAACATTAAATGTGAAGGCTAGACTTGACAGTGCTGAATGAGGAAATAACGGTTGAAGTACAGTTAATGCACACACAGACACACACTCTGTGTACCTGCCCACATATCAGTTACCGCTGGCTGAAGTGCAGGTGTGCATTGTTAGGAATATGGAACATACCAGAATGAATGTTCCTATGAAAGAGCCTTTTATCACCTGTGAGAGTCTTTGATTACAGTCTGGGCTTATAGTTCCTTGGCACAGCAATAAGGGCCTAACTCCAAATGTGAGGCAGACTTAGAACCAAAAGATACAGAGACAAAAACTTTGGAAACGAAAAACCCAAAAGTTATTAGTGCTGCTAGACAGAAGATGTCACTGTGATTTGTGTTGGTATTTATCTCTATGTGAGATAAATACCAACACCTAAACTGTGTGTAGTGATTTGATATTCCCATTGTCTGTTAGTGCTCCTTTCACTTCATGCATCAGCTTTGTTCAAGTTCATCAAAGGCACAATCTGTGGCTCCTCTGACACTTTGTCTCCCTGCATGAAAAAAGGAGTAATTAATAATAAATAAATCATAATAATTAATGTAAGTTAAACTGAATATCTCAGTGAGAAAAACTCAAGCCAACCACCCTCTCACCCCTTACTCTGTTCTACCAGATTTTAGTGCATGTATGCATATAAAGCAGCAGGCATGATGGTCCTGGGGTTGCAGTACAGCCATTTAGTACTCACTCTGTGTACTCTGTGTTTTGATGGAACCTCCACTTTCTTCTTTTTCAGGTCCCACCACAACAACCCCTCTTTAATATCTTCCCTCTTTGTTGGGCCTGTATTAAGAGAGAAACAACAGGATGTAATAGGATGTGTTTTAATTGCACCGTAGTTATGCTTGATTGCTTTGGGTGTAGCTTGATATATCTAAACTGGTATCTGAGTGTAGTTTTATTGTCTTGAATTCAAGCAGGAGTTCTGAATAATGTGTCACTGTGAATCAGCAGTTTTCCAAATACAAAAGCACAACAGCAGCACAAGCATTTTTATGTTTTATTTACCTGTCGCATAGCTCACTATCAGGCCGACAAGTACAACTGAACTAGTCGCCATGGCACCGAAGTAGAGGTAGGACATGGAGTAGAAGTTAAACAGGCCCCTAGTTTTGGGAAAGACAGGGTTAATATTATGTTCCCAATAGTGGCATTGTTTTCTTGAAAAGATAACGTCTTTCTTTTGTTGTTGTTGAATTTTATCAAACGTGCCCAAATTCATATAACTGTTGCCTTCCCTCTTTTGGTATCTCAGCACTTTTTAGAATAAGTTCAAACTACAAACTGAACTAAAAGCTACAGTAATACTAATAAAACCAAGTTAAACTTAACGAGAACTTCACTGTTTGAAATGGTAAACACCAATTTCTTCTTTTACTTCTTCTAATAAATACATAGAATATAAATCAGTCAAAACCACAGGAAGCAAAACAGGAAAACAACGTGTCAGTTCAAGTCTTGTTGATCAAGTTGTTGATCAAGTCTTATTGAACTCACTGACCCCTGGTTATTGGGTCGAAGTGGGGTGGAGACAGAGTGTTGGTCCTGGGTCGGGCTGTTCCTCAGGGTGATGTTAGCGGATTCACAGTCACCTGCTAAGCTGGGCAGGACACCCATGGTCTCCTCACTGGGTGGATAAAGACTTGAACCTATAGCCAGCCACAAAGAGACACAGAAGCCAGCTAGTGTCCCAAAGAATGCCCCCTGCAACATGGATTAAAAAAAAAAAAAAGCATCTATTACCAGCCAGTTTCTAAAGGTTTACCTGTAATACAGTATGGTTGTATGGTTGTGAAAAATTGAACAGACAGTGTGAGGTAATGGTATGCCAAAGATGAGTGAGACCTCCACAAAGTGAAGGAATTCAGAAAGTAAATGTGTGCTCCAATAAATATCCAGAAAAACCTGTCTGCCTAACAGAACAATATAAAGGTGCTGAGTCAAGAGGGACTTTTTTTCTGGCTGTTCACCATTCAGACTCAAAAAGTTACTTATTTGAAATGTTTTTTTATGAGCTGAACAAAGAAGTGCTGTTTACAGAAAATACAGATTCAGCATGGATGTGTGACTAACATGGAAATTGCAAGGCTTCCTTAATAGATAAAAGACTTATCTATGCTTCTCACGAAAAGACCACATAATCAAATGGCAAACATTGCAGTAAATGATGTCTAAATGGATTACGTATCATTTAGATTTTTGTAAAACGTGTTTTTCCCAACTTCTCTTTTGTTCACTGGCTATTTCTCATTGTATTTTCAGAGGGTTCTACTTTTGTTTCTTCAATTCTTGACTTTAGCATGGGCAATAAAACCAATGCTGGCTGCCTTTTGTTTATTACAAATGCTACGCTGTAGTAGCTAAAATACTCAACTTGTCATAGAGCTCGGAGAGAGATGAGTTTTTGTTGAGTTTAATTGAAAACCAAAGCTCTGAAAGAACTGTTCAGGTAAGAACTGTTCAAGACCACACATTTTAACGTTTTGTGTAACTTTCCACACAGACAGATCCAAAAAAAAACAAAAAAACATTGTTTTTGAATTCTTAGTCATATGCTACATTATTTTCTTCAGGGAAAGTTTGAAATATGTTTTCAAACTTTCCCTAAAGTATTATGCATTTCAGTTTTAGACACTCTCCTGATGTTTTTTGATTAAAGACACTGCACTCCAAGCTATTATTTAAGTACTTTGGCTTTGGTAAGTACATATGTTTCTTAGAAATATTTCTGGATAATTAATTCACCAGTCACTCACCAGCCTATTTGCTGCTGGGAAAAACATTCCCAAAATGAACACTCCCAGTAATGGGCCGCTGACCACACCCATGACAGTAAACGATCCCTGAAGAGAGAAGATAAGGGGTTCTTGGGAAAATCAACCAAACAACTTACACTTAATTACAAAATACAATATAAAGGTTGTATAACCAGCTGCTTTGAGTTCATAAATTTAACAGATGAACTGATCTGAAGGGGCTCCTGAATTTCAGCTAACCTTGTCTTGATCTTTTGTTGTCTAGATCTTTCACCCATGCCCTGCAGCGCTGAACGGCTGCGCTCATGTGAGAAAAGTGCAACTAACTGTTCAGTGCATTTATTCATAATAAGTGGGTGTCATGTGTGCGGCCTCCTGCACATTCTAATCAGGCAGCAACTTCACTAAAACCAAACAAATTATTTCTAGTAGTCCAAACAACTATCTCCTGCTGTGCACTACATATGTGAAAGGGCAACTTTGAGTGTCCTGAACGGATTCTACTAACACTGTCCAGAGTTCGTTTGTGAAAACAATTCTATTTGTTTAATAATTTAGGTAAAAATCACAAAAATCATTGGTAAAATCATTGATTTTCAAAGGAATCATCACATGTTAGTCACCTTGTCAGTTTTTCAAAATTCTTTAGGTACTTGCAGGTGTGACGTGGCAAAAATGTAATGTCAAAAAATACAATAATATGTAGACAATTATACCTGAAGAACTCCCCAATCCAGGAAAGAGGACAGAGCAGCGACCGTGATACAACCAGCTCCATACAGGAATGCTTAGAGAAAAAGTTCAGTATGTATTATTGCTGAATATGAATATTCTAATAATCTAAAACATTTCAGCGGGAAGTGGTATAATCAGCCTACACAGTCCTCTGGAAATCAGCATCACTTTCTTCTGTGTCATGTGGCGCAGATGGGGGTGCAGCAGATCCTCCATCGTCACTGCAGCCATGGCATTGATACTTGTGGAAGCCGTACTGTTACAAAGACACCATTAATCCCATATTAGGAGCTCACAGATTATTTTATTTCTATATTCAAGAGATTCAATTGAACTTTCACAGCTACTGAGGAAGGCAGAATTCTCAAATGTTTACCATCTCAAAGCTAAACAAAGTACATATAAAAGGATTATAACTATCATATAAATAAAAATATAAAAGTATTTGTTGTATAAAAAAAAGACTTCTGTTATCTAACATAACATTGATATAGTACAATATTAAACATAAAGATTCAGAGCACTGATACTGTATTCCCAAGTAAATAAGTTAGTCATATTTTTAAGTAAAATATTTGAGTGAATCTACTTAGTTACATTCCACCACTGGTTCCTTGTTATATGTGGGAAAGTCCTACCTTACATTAGGTTTATAGAAACTCAGACTGAAATACCTCAAAGTCCCACTGTATGCACAGGCAAGGAAAAGACCTGGGAAGCCCGGGTAACTTTCAAAAATGTCCAACACAAAGTACGGCATGAGCTTCATCAGATGAGTAAAGAGTTAAAGAAAAGGAAAGGTAAGTATTACTGTGTAGTGTGTTTAATATTAGAGTTAACTTACAAACTTTCCACCTGTAAAATACACTAAAGCTTTTGGCGGTGTGCAGTTTTGGCCACATCACGGCCCTGCTGTGCTAACAGCCAAGATAAATATTTAAAAGGTGAAGTGGCAAGCCTAGTCAGACATCATAACTTCAATTGGTGAAAGATGGATGGAGCTGGCAAAGAAATTCCCCTGCTTGTTTTTCTCATTCAGTGCAATTTGGATATTTAAAATACATAACAATATTGCACTAAATAACAATATTGCACTAAATAAAATCTTGACAGAATAATATAAACAGTAGACTGATTTAATGATGAGTTTAGTTAAGAACAAATGACTGCAGCTCCAATACATAATACCATTAGTCAAAGTTTATTTCAAACCTTAAAATACTTACATCTTTCAGCTCTTAAAGCTCAGTATAAAATCTGATTACCAGATCAGGTGTAGAAATCCTCCCAGACTTCAGAGGGTCACAGTTTTTATAAAAAGCGAACATGACGATGCCGCAGGTTAATGCACTGCTCACAATGAGGCACAGACCCACTTGGTTCACAAACATTGCCCTGAAATTAAAAGCAAACACAATGACTGTTTTCACTTTCTACTTCCTGGTGTGGGGGGAAAAAAATTTCCTTGATGATTGTTCTGTTATCATGAATCTATAACTTGAAATCATTTAAATTAGATATTTATCCTTGAATATAAATTAAATTCTAAATTACAAAGAGTTGTCAGCTAATACATGGAAATATTCAGTGTTCGTGAATTACAAAAACATTTTCGCCCACATGGCATTTCTCTCTGGTCATCAGTACATAAAAATGTGTACAGGACAATATTGTCAGAAAAAATTCAGGAAAAAAAACACTGAAAATGGGATATCAAATGTCTGTTGTCCTTTCACCGTTAGACAATATAAATGGTATCAACTTAAACAAACAAGATGATAGTTGGATACCTAGGTAAATAACGAAACTGACCCAATGGAAACACTATTAAGCAATCCATCTTCTATCCAAATGTAATTAAATATTCCATTGTCTTTATACCAGGATAACATGTAAACCCAGAAAAAGAAACTTAAAGCTACAGTATTTTACGCTGCAGCTTCAAGTGTAGCACAATTTGTAACTGATGTATGTCTGTATCGTGAGTTTAATGAAGGGCAACAGCAGCAGGATAACACAAGTGACTTAACTGATACATGCAAAGATCTTAAAACTTCGAGGCATATGCCTAATGCAAACTTGTTACAGAGGCAAAACAATCCATTACTGTTACATCATTAAACTCCTGCATAAATTACAACATGTAATAGGACAACTCATTCTTTAATAAAGTAAAATGGAGAATATTTGATAGGCAAACAAAGATGTCAGAGCTTTCATTAGGATTTGAGTAGATGAGGCTAAATATTTAGTTGGAAGCTGGGAAGTTAAACGATCACCAGAGAGTGCTCAAATCAGAATTAGGGATACAGCACGCAAACAGTCAGAGAAGGGCATGTTTAAAATAGATGAAGGGCAGCAGTGCTGATAATGAAGCAAACTGAAGAGCTGATAGCAACTACTGTATGGTCAGCCCGCTCAAACGTATCATGCTCGCCATATCAAAAGGTAAGAAAAAACACGTTGTGCTCACTTACAAAGAAAATAGCACTGAAAATATCATTTCTGTTTGTAACTTCTGATTGGGTGGGTAGTCTACAGACTGCCTCCAAAGTTGTCCAAAGTTGCCCAAAGTCCAACCCCTCTTCTGTCATGTTCATGAATCTCTAATGACTCGAACTGAACAAGCACACGGTCCTACTGCTTGTTTAGATTCACGTGCTCGGACATGTAACCTGCTCTAACTTGTGTATGAAATGGACTAAATTACTAGGTCTCAAATTTTAGTTTAACTTTAGCTACATTGTTGTAGCTTTTTTTTTTTTTTGTCATTAGTCAAGTACAAAAAAGCAACATAACAGTTCCACTTTGACACCTCAAAGCAAGCATCTTTTCTTTCCCTAGCACATTCAGGTGTTTTTTATTTAACACTGTGCGTATCATGCTGGTGATAGTTTGGAGCTGTGCACTGATCGACTTGTTTCTGGGCATGTCACATGAATTTTCAGTGGTTGGTTACTTCACTTGTGTAAATGAACCATCCTTAGAAACCTCTTCATAGATACTATGCTAGTGTTTTTGTGCAGTTTGCATAATAGACTGTCTGTATCATAAAGTGCTCAAACTTAACATGCAGGTCTGCACTCAATTCAATTCAATTCAATTTTATTTGTATAGCGCCAAATCACAACAACAGTCGCCTCAAGGCGCTTTATATATTAGGGTAAAGACCCTACGATATCCGACACTCACCACTGGGCTGCTCTCTCTGTTCGGCAGGAGATGTATCGTTGGACTTGTGCTTGGTTAACTCCGTACATGGACAGCCAAACCATTGCACCCCCAACAGAGAGGCTCCAGAAGGTGTACCGCTGCCGTGGATCAAAGTTAAAACTGTGGAAGAACATTACAACCAACTCCTATTGCATGACCAACTCGAAAGAGCTAGAAGCATTTGTGGACAATACACACAATCTAGTATTTTTTTTTTTTTTTTTTAATAAAAGCTACAACCATATGCAGAGACTTGATAGAGACTTGATCAGTCAAGTAACATTTGCATCTAGATATAGTCACACACTGATGTAAACTATAATGTAAAAATATATGTGATTAAAAATGTTTTTACTCATTAAAATTAACACGTGATCCATTGTTTGCGATCTCCAGAACTTTTGCAGGACCACCAACCAGAACTGTGCCATGGATATAAATGGCCACAAAGCCTGACAACATGACAATGATCTGGAACACGTCAGTCCAGACCACAGCTTTCATTCCACCCTGCACACAGATGATAAAGGAGACAGAAACAGAGAGTGAGACAGGGACACTTTTCCCTTTGTAGTATATGTATATTTTTTTTTCCCAAAAATGATTGAAATTAAATACAAAAAGAAAAAACATTTTTAATTTGATATCTAATACCTTCATGCACTGAGTTGCAACTTAACACAAAAGCTGGAATCGGAGTACATTAAAGTGTTATAATGTCACCTCTAGCTAAGGAGAAGGATTGTAATTCAAATAAAATCTAGGTGACAGTTTACATGACTCTATTTTTTTGGTTTCTCTACAGTGACAAAATAAGTGAGGCATCTTATTTTGAAAATATATGCTGCACAAAGGAGCCAAAAAGCCTTTTTAAAGGAACACTTAAGTCTTCGATAAAAACATGCAGCAGCCTGATATGGCATCCTCGCTAGTTTGATGGCAATATTAAAACAGTCTTCTTACCAGTGTGGTGTACAAGGTGCAGATGAACCCAGTAGAAAAAAGGGATGCCCATATACTGAGTCCTGTAGCTACAAAAACAGTGAATTGGAAACCAGCTTTAGTCATAAACTACAAACACTGGTCATTAATAATGGTTAAAAAACATCCACAAATCTATGACAAAGTAAAATATTATTACTTCTACTACTAATAATAATTTAAAAAAATTTTTTAAAAATCATTAGTTTTATATCATTAAATCAGTACATTATATAGTAATCACATTTGCTTTCTGCCATAGTAAGTTTCAAACAAAAATACTTGTGTTCATTTAGATTTTACTTTTTAGTGTTTTGCATATCTTTTGTAAAATTATTTAAACTTCACTGGAACAGGTCTTAGTGTCAGGTTTCCATGTTACGCTGTCTTATCACTGTCTTATCACTGTTTAAATATTTGTATTTTTGTAACTCATATTTCCCTTAAATTTATTTCACATCCTGTTCTCAGAAATAGATGGTTTAGTTGAATATTTTGTTTCAGCCTTGATAAGGAACAAAGGATGTGGTGACATGAATACACACATGGTACCCAGTGTTTAGGAAATTTTTGATTTAAAAAAACAAACAAAAAAACCCCCGCTATATTTGCACTCTGACTGAGTTGGAATTCAATGGAGAAAAAAAATCCTGTAAGTCATGGACCATCAAATTTCCAGAATTAGTGAATGTTTAACAAAATGCCAAATGAATGAAAATTTCCTGTGTTTCGAGAGAATCATCCTTCGATCTCTCCTACCTTGGTTGAGGATTAAGGCTGGTGCATAGACAACAATCCCTGTGTAAAGCAGCTGAGAAAGAGGAAACAACACAAGCAAATCAGCAAATAAAGTGACAAATACCGTTTTAAAGACATTTCAGAGAAGGTACCTGGTTTGCATGAATATGAGCATGAATATGAGCAGATAGATTAAAAATGTCAAAATGTGACACTGTCTTTTAGAGTGCCAAATACTTATTACAATATTTGTCTTCAACAGCACTGTGTGATAGAGAACATAACTTTTCTGTCTTACTGTGGCAATGAGAAACTGGACACTTCCCAGTAGCTGCATCCCTCTGCCAAATCTCATCTTCAGATACTGTGACAGGCAGATGGTCAGTGTTATAACATCACAGAGTTTCCCTGCAAACATCCCTCATCCTTCTTCACCTCCTATATTCACCATGTTTGATGGACTACATGTGCCTTTCAACACTTGGTCAGATAAATCCTAAACTAATTAACTTAACACATTTTGTGTTTAGTTAATTAAAATTCTCAAATCAAACTCTTTTCTTTTATATTACTCTAAATTGACAACAACTGATTCATCAATGGCAAATAAAATTGTTGTTCTTGTTCCTTTGATAATTGCACAATACGATTTATATGTATAAACTCTTGAAATTGTTTTATCATTGCAATGAGATTATAGGAAAAAGTAATTTATGATTTACATTTGAAAAAACAATACAAAATTTTACAGAAGCCCAAGAGGACACGTGTAATGCATTTTTATTATGTACATTATGCTATATGAACTTACTCAAATAGCAAATGCACTACTCTGTCCAGTCAAACTGTAAGTGGGCAACTGTTGCTGACAAATTATCTATAAACTTTAGAGTTTTGTCTCAGTAACTTTAGTTTTGCAATACTTTGCCTTCAAGGTGTTAAACATAGCTTTATTCCATATTTTGTATTTACAATTTTACAATGACAGTTTGTGATCTAGACATGTGACATGTCAAATTTAAAATAAAATGGTTTCACAAACTGATATTAAACAAGAGAATAATCTAAATACAATGACATAACAAAGCTGTTAAAGATCTAAAGGTGTGAATTAAAACATTTCAAAAGATTACTCCTATTACTTCATGAAATAACTGGGGTAATGTCTGAGAGCTCATTAGCACCTGATTGATGCTGGTGATGCCCAGTCGAAAAAAAACTGGCAGGAACAGGTAAGCTGTCAGCAGGGAATTGATGCTTTGCCCGAGGCACATGTAGAGGAATTTAAAGCCATAGCGAAAACCTTCAGCTGGAACACCCAGAACCTGGACTGCTGACATAAAACTGGCACAGAGCGACAGCCCAACAGGAATCGCTGGCATGCTTCGGCCCCCGGTGAAGAAGTCCTCAGTGGTGACGTCCCTTGGCCTCTTCTTCAGAGCCTGGAAAAGACCTATCGCCATAGAAATCAACAACATGGCAGCAAAGACTGCATAATCAGCCAGGACAAACCCTGGTCTGGATGGCTCACTAGCAGATTGATCTTCCATTATTGAGTCTGGTGATCTCAGTCTTGTAGATTTTTCCTCAATCCAGATGTTTGATGGATCTGTCAGAATGATTTACATTCAATTAGTGACCAAACAACTGCTGATGACACAAAGCATATACTGTGTGTTAGTGATACGCATAGGACATACAAAGATGTGAAAACCTAGAACAGTAGGTAGCTGTTTGTGTCAAAAAAAGTAACAATTTCAAATGTTTCTCATTTTACTCCTTTGAAGTATAAAATAATTATGTAACTACTAAATAACAATTATCTATCTATTTATCATGAGACCTTACGTTTCAATTTTGATTTATTTTACATAAAAACACTATGAGAACCCTTATACTCAACTAAACAACATGCTTTGGTGTTTGTTTCAGACCTCAGCACTGCCTATGCTGGAGCATTGCTATGTCATGTGTTACTACCACCAACTGTCAATCAAGCTGAAATAGCATGAAGAACGTGAGGACAATGTTTAATGTGTCACCTTCATGTATCAACATGTGAAATTAAACAGAAACCCATAATGAAAACATTGTTCCATGAGGCTACTGCTGGTTCAAACATATCAAATGCAGTTTGATATGCTTAGACTGATGTTTACATTGCTACATCATTTGACCCAGTCTATAAGTTGTTGCACTGTTTACATTGCAACAACATCCCCACCTTTGTTAAAGCATGGTCATGTCTTGATGTCATTGTGCAAATGTACTCATTGGTGAAAACTTCACAAGGAAACTTGAACTTTCGTTCAAGTTTGGCTATTGCAGAGAAAGACTACAACATGCCAAGTTTACTTGGATGTGGGAAAGATTCACAAAATAAAAAACTACAACCATAGAAAACAATGGATATTTGCAGGAAAAAAGTATTGATATACTTCATAGACACAAAGAAAATTGTATAATCATTAACTGTAGGCAGTTTAAAAGATCACCTTTGAACCACATTGTTCCTTGTTACAGTGAAAAGCTATGCTTGTTTGAAAATGACCTCTGTTAATGTTCAGAACTAAATAAGAGTAGCACTTTATTCTTATACTACGGCAGCTTAAACTACAGCAATGGGTATGCAAAGCATTTCTGATAATAAAGATTAGGGCATGCACTCATCTCCAACTAACAATCAAAGGAAATAAATGATGTTAAACAAATCCCATCAATGCTTGCTTTTAACCACAAGCAATCTTTATCAGTACTGAAAGAAAGCAATATATTTTTCAAAAATGCCGATAGTTTAATTTGATCAAAAAGATTCTCACATTGCTTGTTGACAAATGAACTGTGTCTTGCAATAAGTAAGTAGTCCCAAAATATTCCTTTTTTGCCTTGAGTGATTTGTTTTTCTGCAACAAAGGGCTGAATCTGACTTAAAACAATACAAAAATATCTTTTGATTTAACTAAGTGCAGTATGGTCAATAATCTATTATTATGCAGCAATTATGCAGCAAATTGGTAAGAATCTTTTTAAGAGAAGTACAATAAATCTGCCATTTTAATCTGAATAAAACTAACAAAGACTCACCAGTGCTACTCCATGCAGTTCAGTTGCTTCCAGTCATTGAAGAAGGAATGTGCTGTCTGCCTTCTTAACTCCTCTGCAGCTGTATACACCTTCTCTGCAGAACGTGCGTAAGTGTGTGACGTCTGAACACATCACAAGAAGCTCCATGCAGGTTAGTGCTCAGGTGTGTAGGATTTAGGGGGATTCAGGTATGGGGTGCCCAGAAAGAAAATGATGGTTAAATAGTTGATGTAGGAGTGTGAGGGGACCTGCTGAAGAACGAAAGTAGCCAACTTTCTGCAGCTCATGGGCCTGTGTGTGTGTGTGTGTGTGTGTGTGTGTGTGTGTGTGTGTGTGTGTGTGTGTGTGTGTGTGTGTGTGTGTGTGTGTGTATGTGTGCC
>VUQI01056785.1:0-18696 GCA_015106735.1 Paratilapia polleni
AGCTGGGCTCGGCACCTTAGTTCCAATGAAAGGAACTCCTAATGCTTCAGCATACCAAGACATTTTGGACAATTTCATGCTGCCAACTTTGTGGGAACAGTTTGGGGATGGCCCCTTCCTGTTCCAACATGACTGCGCTCCACTGCACAAAGCAAGGTCCATAAAGACATGGATGAGTGAGTTTGGTGTGGAAGAACATGACTGGCCTGCCCAGAGTCCTGACCTCAACCCGACAGAACACCTTTGGGATTAATTAGAGCAGAGACTTTGAGCCAGGGCTTCTCGTCCAACATCAGTATCTGACCTCACAAATGCGCTTCTGGAAGAATGGTCAAAAATTCCCATAAACACACTCCTAAACCTTGTGGAAAGCCTTCCCAGAAGAGTTGAAGCTGTTATAGCTGCAAAAGGTGGGCCGACATCATATTAAACCCAATGGATTAAGAATGGGATGTCACTCAGGTTCATATGTGTGTGAAGGCAGACGAGCAAATACTTTTGGCAATATAGTGTATGTCCTGTTAAGGGGATCACATTGTGACAAATACCACTCCCATCTAAAAACACTGACTCAGTCAGCTGTACAGTGTTTCATTAGGTATTATCTGGACTCCCTCTTAGCAACTAACTGGTGAGCAATTAGAAGAAAAAATGAAAATAATTAAAAAAAAAAAAAAGCTGAAAGAAAAACTGAGAGAACTCAAAATATCAAAGCAACATTTTCAAATTTTCTCAACTTGTGACTGTTATTGTTGACTTTACTCAGCGCAAGAGTTCTGGCAACTTGAATTTTGTTGTTCATCTAAATACAGTATTCCTTTGATTTTAACAATAAAATTCTAGCTTCAGTGGAATATATTTCAACAAGCAAATGGATCTGCATAATACTTTCTGAGTATTCAGACCCCCTTCACTTTTTTTCAATTTTGTTATTTTGCAGCCTGATGCTACAACTGTCACTACAACTTCACTTTTTTTCTCATTAATTTACATTCAGTACCCCATATTGACAAACTAAAAACAGAATTTTAGGATTTTTTCTTAATTTATTAAAAAGAAAAAATTGAAATATCACATTTACATAAGTATTCAGACCTTTTGCAAAAACACATTAAATTTAGCTCAGGTGCCCCCCATTTCTCCTGATTGCTGAGATGTTTCCAAACCTTGACTGGAGTCCACCTGTGGTAAACTAAAGTGATTGGACATGATTTGGAAAGACACACACCTCTCTATAGAAGGCCTCACAGCTGACAATGAATATCAGGGCAAAAGCCAAGCCATGAAGTCAAAGGAACTGCCTATAGAGTTCAGAGACAGGGTTATTGCAATGCAATACACAGATCTGGGGAAGGCTACAAAAACATTTCTGCTGCACTGAAGGTTCCCAAGGGCACAGTAGCCACCATAATTCTCAAATGGAAGAAGTTTGGCACAACCAGGACTCTTCCAAGAGATGATCACCCGGCCAAACTGAGCAAGCGAGGGAGAAGGGCCTTAGTGAGAGAGGTGACCAAGAAACCGATGGTCACTCTGACTGAGCTCCAGAGATCCTGTGTGGAAATGGGACTATGTTCCAGAAGGACAACCATCACTGCAGCCCTCCACGTGTCTGGGCTTTATGGCAGAGTGGGTAGATGGAAGCCTCTCCTCAGTACAAAACACATGAAAACCCACTTTCAAAAAAGCACCTGAAGGACTCTCAGACTGTGAGGAACAAGATTCTCTGGTCTGATGAAACCAAGATTGAACTGTTTGGTCTCAATTCTAAACGTTATGTCTGGAGGAAACCAGGCACTGCTCATCACATACCCAATACCATCCCAACGGTGAAGCATGGTGGTGGCAGCATCATGCTGTGGGGGGTGTTTTTCAGCAGTAGGAACTAGGAACTGGTCAGGGTTGAGGGAAAGCTGAATGGGGCAAAGTACAGCGATATCCTCAATGAAGACCCCCCACCAGTCGTGGCAGATGGCTGCCCCTCCCTGAGCCTGATCCTGCCGGAGTTTTTCCTTCCCACTGTTGAGTGTGGTTCATAGGGGGTGTTTGCTCATAGGGGGTCGTCTGACTGTTGGGATTTTCTGTCTAATTTGTAGGGTCTTTACCCTAAAATATAAAGCACCTTGAAGCGACTGTTGTTGTGATTTTATATATATATTATATATATTTATATATATATATATATTTTTTTTTAATATATTTTATTTATATAAATTTTATTTATATAAATAAAATTGAATTGAACTGAATTGAAGACCTCAGACTGGGCCAAAGGTTCACCTTCCAACATGACAATGACCCTAAGCACACAGTGAAGACAACACAGGAGTGGCTTAGGGAAAACTCTGTGAATGTCCTGACTTGAACCCTATTGAACATCTCCGTAGAGACCTGAAAATGGCAGTCCACCGACAGTCCCCATCCAACCTGACTGAACTTGAGAGGATTTACAAAGAAGAATGGTAGAAAATCCCCCAATCCAGGTGTGTAAAGCTTGTTGCATCATCATCAAAAAGACTTGAGGCTGTAAAGGTGTGTCAAAGGTGTGTCAACTAAGTACTAAGTAAAGGGTCTGAATACTTATGTAAGTGTGATATTTCAGTTTTTTCTTTTTAATACATTTACAAAAAAATCCTATGTATATGAAAATCTTCTGTTTTTGGTTTGTCATTATGGGGTACTGAGTGTAGATTAATGAGAAAAAAAAGAATCTAAACGATGGTAGCATCAGGCTGCAACATAAAACTGAAAAAAGTGAAGGAGGTCTGAATACTTTCTGAAACCACTGTATGTGTTGTGAAGACTGAACCAGCACACTCATTGGTGCAGCGGGAGAATCTGTTCAGACTGAATTGCCGTTCTGTTATCTTCAGTACTCAGTCTGACCCCTTTTAGCTGTTTTCAGGGAGGAGAATTTGATATCCTGCTGGTTTGATGTCACTTACAGTCAAGGCTGATGATGTTTCCCCTCGCTTGCTCTCCTAACCATGTACAGTTATAGCAAGCAGAGTGAGCTTAGGGAGAACAGTTGTCAGGAACCAAAATCCTAATGCCACTTTCAGGTCAGCCACTGTTATTGATATCGGTTGATATTAGGAAAACTATATTGTAAGACAAAGGGGAAATAAGCACTGAGAAGAAAAATAGTTGTTTGCTTAAAAATCATTTAGATGATTACTTTATTGATCAAATCGTTACCCATCCCAGCAGCATATTCAAATATTGTTTCAGTTTAATTTACTGGGGTAACTAAACAGATGTCGTGGTCCTGGGTCCCTGGCCCTGTGTCCAGCATATGATAACACCAAGTGTGATACTAGGTGGTTTGGTAGTATTAAAGAAGAGAGACATCTATATTTTACCAATGCAAAAACAAATGTGCATGCCATCATAATCTTTTGCTGTTTTATTTTGTATAATATCCACCAAATTTAAGGTACTTGAATATCTATTTTATGCTGACCAACTTTTTTTTTTTTTTTTTACTTTACTGCAGTTCAGAGGGCATTTTATTCTGCCACATTTATTTTACAGCTATAGTTAATTGTTACTTTTCAGCATCAGCAATAGATGCAAAAAATCTCAACTTCTAAAAAGTGACGCATAATTATACTGTAGGTGTATAAATCTATGATTATTACTTCCACCTCAACCACCTAATACATTACAATGCTGCTTACACAGTATGGCAGCTTCAGCTAAGAAGGAAGAGAGGATTACCCACTAATGACAGCATTGTTTTTATCCATAGATTGTATACAAAAGATGGATAGTCCCTGTAACATCATCCATTGGTCAAACTGTATGGGTGTAATGCACACACACAGATACCTGCTAAGTAAAAGACTAATAGATATTATAATTTCATTAATAAAAACTGGAGCACAGACTTCTAGGACAGGCAGTAACTCCCAGCAGGCACTCCCAAAAGGCAACAACACCACAAACTGGGTCGAGAGGTCCAGTTCTTCCTGTAACTGGAATGAGCAGAGGTTAGACTGATCATATAGCAGTCTGCTATAGCAGCCTGTGTCAGCACACTTATCAGTCAAATTCACCACAACCCTAATTTTAAGACTGTATCCAAATGGATAAAAAAAAAATTCACCCCCATACATTTATTATTGAAGGGGCAAATTAGATCACAATCATCTATGGATAGCTTTCAAAGCGTCTAGTTTTTGACACTTCTGTGCCTGGGGGTTGCCACATGGCTTTATCATCCCATAGTTCGTCCTATTCATGTATCAAAGTGTCCTTGGGAATTTCAGATCAGCACCATGCTTGGGGTGTGTATGAAGCCATTTCCTCTAATGCCAGCCAAATTATCAAGACCAGTCAGAGCTGTACTTCTCCCTAATTATACCACTAATTCAGCTCTGTAAGATCCTCATGTATATAACTCTGAGCTGTTTTGGACACACAGTAATTATACAAAATTGTTTTCTTTTCTTTTTTTTTTTTAAATAAGTGCAAGTATGGGAAGTGATGGATAAAATAAATTAGTAGTTTTTTAAATTGCTGTTTGTGCCCTTTGGGAAAGGGACAAAAGAGGAACAGAAGGAGAATAGTTATGTAATTATATTGATGTAGATTCTAGTTATTGGCAGATTTTGAGACTTATGGGATTTAACTAATTAAACACAGAGCTCTAGTTATTACACTGAACACTATTCTCTAACTTCATCATTGCCTTTGTCCATCTGATAATTTTGCCTATGTTTGAATAGCAAGCCAAAATATTATTTTATCAGAACAGAGGCTGATATAGTGTAATTAATTTTAGTCTCAGCAGCACATAGTATTTTTCTGACTTCTCAGAGAAGTCCAGTATGCCGGCTCAAATTTGGGTATAAAAACATGAATTCAGTTTGAAATTCCTCACTCCTGTTCAAAATGGTAAAACGTCGAGAACTCACTGAAAAGGGAAGAGTCTGCATTAAAGCACTTTGTGATGCTGGATGATCTTTGAGACAAATAGGGCAAAACATAAAATGTTCTCACAGTGTGGTCAAGTATGCTTCGGAGTCAATTGGCGAGACTGGTACGTAGAAAATGCGCCAAGGAAGAGGCAAAAAACAAAGCTGACTAAAGCAGATGTCAGGCACCTCAAGATTTTAAGTATGGAGATAAATGCATCTAGATCAGAGTCTGAGAAGGTCTCTAGAATGACCAAAAGCAGATGACTGAAGGAACAAGCCTTAAAGGGAAGAATAGCTGCTAAGAAGCCATTCTTGAGGCCTGCATCCTGAAATGCCTCAGATTTGCCAGGGAGCACAACCAATGGACTGTAGATGACTGGAAGAAGGTACTCTGGATGGACGAGTCCAAGTTTGAACCCTTCGGTCAGCTTTGTCATAAAAAGCTGGAGAATGTTTTGATGCGAAACGCATTGCACCCACAGTGAAACACGGTGGAGATTCCATTATGGTGTGGGGTTCCATTTCTGGAAACGACATATCATGAACAAGAAGGTCTATCATCACATCTTGGTCCTTCCTGGAATCCCTTCTGGACTGAAACTGATTGGTTGACCAAGAAAAAGGAATCTGGAGTACTGGAACTGATGGACTGGCCAAGTCAAAGTCTGGACTTGAATCCCATTGAACAGATTTGGGATTTAGTGGCTTCAAAGATACGTCTTACAAAAGTTTAATCCAAAGCAAGTCTCTGGGAACAGCTAGAAACTATTTGGAACTCAATAATGAAAGAGACTATCGAAAAGGTACATAAAGACAATGCCAGCAAGAATGTAAGCTGTTATGAAGGCCAAAGGAGGCCATACAAAATATTAGGTTTTTTGTTTATTGACTATGAATATGGACTATTTAGTTGTTTCAGTTTATTTGCCTAATAATTAACAATATAATTTTTTGTTTTTAACAAATATTTGACTGATTTCTAACCTATTTGTGGTTTCTCATGTTTATGACAGGTGGTCTCTTAAATTTGTTCAGCACTATATAAATTCAGGGGCTTTTAAAAATGTACTCCTCCTACCGTGACTCTCAGTCTGATTGATGGAAAGCTGACAGATAGTTACTGTATCAGCACTGCCAATAGGGCTGACAAGATACGGAGTCAGATGTTATCACTGCTGACAAAAGAGCAGTAATCCTTGCTGACATCTTTTCAAAATAAGCTGAAAAAAACTCCACCATATGCTTTGATAAATATCAAAAATAGTTGTGTAAGTCTATGTAAAACCCTGTTTCTTCAAAACTAGCAATGCTGTGCAAAATGTAAATAAAAACAGAATGCATTTAAAGCCTTTTAAAACCATTTAATCTAAGAAATTTTTTATGCTACCTTGTACTTCTACTTCACTCATAATCTAATCATTATCTTGTCTCTTGCTGAATTCACAGTTTTACCAGCTGATAACTGAAAGACAAGAGATCTCAAAGCTTTTACTAAAGCTGGGAAAAAAGAGAGAGAGCTTGGGTTGTGAATGAAATGGCAAAGAAAAAAAGCTTAACTCAGACTTTGGATTTTGAGAACGATCTCTAGATGTCACACAAGTTAAAAGCAGCAGGGGCTTGAGTGGTGAATGTCATTTTAAGGAAATGTATAATGTGTGGCTCTGTCAGTGTTCTCTGTGGCGGTATTTGAAGAGATGTAGGTGGCTGATAATAAAAGAGGCTGAGTATATAAGGGGATAAATAATGTTTCACAAGATAAAATGAGAGAGGAAAACTTCTAAGCAGAGTAATGAATTCAGGAAGACTTCTAAATAAAATTCTTGGATGTTTGGAAAGCATCCAGACCAGCCCTGTGTGCGCAGATTTCTAAACAGAGCAAACAGATTGATAAAACTCTGTGAAAGGACCGGTAATGCATAATGCATAGGCTTTATGTGTATATGAATTTAAGGGGAAATATACAATTGCAAACATCCATTTTACTAAACCCTGAACTGAGTCCAGAGATTATTAATCCATCCAGATGCAATTTTTAATGCACTTGTATGAATCAGCTATTTATACCAGCTAAATATCAGCATGTTAGTATTGTAATTGTAGGCATGTAAAAAAAAATGAAGTTAGCATTTAGATCAAAGCACTGTTGTACAACCCCAGTTCCAAAAAAGTTGGGATGCTGTGTAACATGTAACATTTAAGAAAAAAATAAGGTAATTTTGAATATGATGGCGGCAACATGTCTGGCCATGTTTACTACTGTGTAGCATCCCCTCTTCTTTTAACAGCAGTCTGTAAATGTATGGGAACTGAGAAGACCAGTTGCTGGACTTTTGGGAGAGAAACATTGTCCCATTATAACATTGCCTGTTATAGGATTCCAGCTGCTCGACAGTCGTGGGTCTTCTTTTTTTTGTTTCATGTTGCGCCAGATGAAGTTCTTCCCGGTGGACGAGAGGGTTGTTTCCCTGTGCCTTCGGGTCGGGGAACGGGTCCTGACTGTCATTTGTGTTTACGCACCAAACGATGGTTCAGAGTACCCAGCCTTCTTGGAGTCACTGTGTGGGGTGCTGGAGGGTGCTCCCTCTGGCGACTCCGTCGTCCTACTGGGGGACTTCAGTGCTCATGTGGGCAGTGGCAGAACAGTTTTCCAGTTTGCCTCAGTCCATTTTAAATGAGCTTTGGCCCAGAGAAGATGGCAGGATTTCTGGATCATGTTCACATATGGCTTCTTCTTTGCATGATAGAGCTTTAACCTGCATTTGTCGATGGCACGGCAAACTGTGTTCACAGACAGTGATTTCTGGAAGTGTTCCTTAGCCCATGCAGTGATTTCCACAACAGAATCATGCCTGTTTTTAATGCACTGCTGACTGAGGGCCTGAAGATCATGGGCATCTAATATTGATTTTCAGCCTTGAAGATTTCTCCAGATTTTCTGAATTCTTTGATATTATGTACTGTAGATAATGAGATATTCAAAGTCTGCTATTTTGCATTTGAACATTATTCTGAAATTGTTCCACAATTTGTTTTTTTGCAGATTGGTGAACCTCTGCACTTCACTTCTAAGAAAGTCTGCCTCTATTAGATGCCTTTTTATATACCCAATCATGTTACTGACCTGCTGTCAATTAACCTAATTGGTTGCAAAATGTTCCTCTAGCTGCCTCTTTTTAGTACCACTTACTTTTCCAGTGTTTTGTTGCCTCCGTACCAAATTTTATTGAGACATGTTGCTGCCATCAAATTCAAAATGACCTTTTTTCTTAAAATGGTACATTTTCTCAGGTTAAACCATTTGATATATTTCCTATGTTCTATTGTGAATAAAATATGGGTTTATGAGATTTGCAAATCATTGTTTTTAATTACATTTTACAGAGCATCCCAACTTTTTTTGGAATTGGCTGCATACTATACATATGCTGCATATGCAGGTCACAAGTTGAATAGGATGGAGGTAGCTGCCAAGGTTTTGGAATGTGTGAGTGTAGAAAACTAGTGATGGAAAGGCTGTGTGAACTTGGTGTGGCTGACAGGTGCAGAGTGGGTCAGAAAGGTGAATGAAGGTGAGCAGAGGAATGAAACAGAACTTGGCTGACAGGCACAAAAGAAGAATGTTAGTATAAAACAAAGGCACAAGGAGCTAACTAGACCATATAAGCACAGAGGCCTAAGTATAACTACTGGTTGCAAGCTAAACCAGATTGGCAGAGAGGTACTAGAGAGCTGGGGCAGGTATACTGCTGGAGATGAGTTAATTAACCACAGGTCTGCATGCTTGTCTGATCGAAGCAGAGTCTGAAAAAAGGAAGTGCCACGCTGTGAACTGTCCTTGCTTCCCTTTCCTCTTATTCTTCTTCTTCTTTTCTTTGTTAGGCATTTGGCATCAAACATTTAGGTATATTATGAGTGCTTACGAGACTCCAAATTTAAAATTGATGCAAGGGATGGGAGGTTTCCATCAAACAGTATTTGAGCATCTGTATTTACTTTTTTTTTCTTGCAGTTATATTCTGTTATATGCATTCCTCTCTCCATGAGGTGCATTTAAATGATTGGAAGATCTTCAGTGATGGTAGAGAGAGAACAATTTCCAGGTCACAGAAAAAGAGAGGACACGAGAAAACATAAGCTAGCATTATCAAAAGCACCCACAGAGAGACAACTAGATAGACAGGGAAACAAAACAAGTGACAAAAGAAGAGGGAAAGAAAAAATGGAAAGAGGAGGATTTTTCATGTGACCCCTTCTGGCTGGTTACTTAGCTCAAGTTTATTTAAACTTCCATTGTGGAACAGATTTTCCATTAGAGAACATTTGTTAGATTTGTTTGAAAAAGCCTGAACTAGTGTATCCCTCGTAAATGGCTCCCATGAATTCGGCCTTTGTGTAGGAACAATAAAACTAATAGTACATGAGACACATTTCAAAATGTTGTGCATAAAAAAACATGCATAGATAGAACATTTCCTGCCCTGCCCATCCTCGTCATCATGTGTAGAATTGTAATATGCAACTGTTTTCAGTGCCGCAGTCTAACAGTGTATGTGTTGAATATCACAACCTAATGTTTGTTTTTCCATCAGTGTGGTCTTCACTGCTCTGACATCAGTGAGAGCCACACTGACTGAAAGTATCCTGGTGCTGAACAGCTCCAGACTATCATACACAGTCAGCTTCTCGAGATTTTCTGTCATCAATCTTTTAAGCAAGGTGAAGAGGGGTGAAAAAGTTGTCATTGGTTACATTTTTGCTTTTTCCCTTCTCAGACTTCCCCAAACCAAAAAAACATCTCTTGTGCACTGCTGGCAGTTGATTCATGTCATCTTTCACAGGACTGGCATTGGTTTCTTCCTCTGCTGCCAGCCAAAGTGTCTTTCCAAATGACCAAGTTTGTGATGGGGAAGGGCTACTATAATTTAGAGGGTAGCAGCTGCTCAGTTGCTGAGATGTGTTGACATCTGGTTTGTTGCAGATATTACTTGTAGGAGTTTGCAACATTTTTTTTTTTTTTATCCCACCATGGACATTGGCGCAGAGTATTGCTTGACGTACAACATACATGCAGAGTTTTTATTATTTTAGAAAGAGAAGTAATATTTTTGTCAGAATGTCTTTCTTTCTATCATTGTACAAAAAATCAGTTTCCCATTTCTCATTTCATCTAAAAATCCAAAGTAATTCCTGCCATTTTCCTGCTTTAAAAATTATCAGAAATGATCAGAATAGATTTGGGAGATTAAAGCCTTTATACCCGCTTCATTCATGCTCCCCCCGTTGCCTCCCACTGATCTTTTGCACCAGTGCAGTTCTAGATAAATTGTAATGTGATCATACTTACATATGAACATATTCACAGTATGTTATTGACAGCATTTTACTTTTTATGTTTTCCCTGAACATTGCCTCTGACTGGTTAACTTTTCATCTGTTTCTCTCCTGGCACCTTTGGTTCCAAAAGATAAGAAGTTGTCATGGGTCTTTCTGATTCCTCATCCCTTGAGGGTAGCAGTAGTAGGACAGAGAGGATGAACTGTCAGAGACATATCAGCTAAAAAAAAAATATATGTGACTGCAGGGCCAGATCTGAATTTGTACAGAAAAGCACATTAGACATTTAACATAGTATAAAAGGGTAACCTGACTGTGAGCAAGGTGCAGGTTTTGTTGTCCTCAATACAGCCCTAATCTTAAGACCGCATGTTCCCTCAAATATCTTGAAGTATCGTCAATATAACATCAATAGCGTGGACTCTTCTCTGTCATATGTGCCATTGTCTGGTCAATAAGTTACAGATCAATACCAAAGCATGCAAAAAAGGCTTGAAAATTACATGGCAGGCTACCATGTAGTACAGCATTTTTGAAAAGTACACAACATACCATCCATCAACAATATTAACACAGATAAATACAATACAATTACTTGTATATATCACATTTATGTGTTCATTTTGCCCTACAGTATCCAACATGATCACTATGTTCCTGTGAAGCCCAGTAGGGAGCAATGTCTATTGTCACTGAATAAATTCCAATTTCAGCAGCCTATACCTACATCAAAGCAGTGTGCCCTGGTTTGTGTAAAAGCATCCTCCAAATAGCATTAATCTAGACAATATTGAAAACATCTGATTTGAAAAACAAAAAGCTTCTTATGCTAGGTCTGCCAGTAGTATTTTAACTGAAACAGTTCCTGCACCAAGAGTCAGTAACAGTGTCCAATGACATGAGCTCAGCAGCAGCTCATCAGAGGATGAAACTGGTCTAAAAGCCAACAAGAAAATTGTCCTTCCCCCATCAGGTTTCAGGTAAGAGACAGGTCTTTTGAGAGTCCACTAAATCCCCTTCCATAACTTTCAATGAATTATCAGCTGAAATAAATGAGGTACAAAAACAAAAACTGTGTGACTACAGGCCAAAACAAGAATCTATACAGAAAAGCACATTAAACATGTCAAATTACTGTAAAAGGGTTACCCTGGCTGTGAGGAAAGGACACGGGGTGTGGTGTCTCCAATACACCCCTAATCTTAAGACCACATCCATCCATTTTCTTAATTGCTTAACCATTCAGGGTCATGGGGGGACTGGAGCTTATCTCAGCAGTCATGGGGCAAGCGACAGGGACACCCTGGACAGCTCACCTGTCAACCATTCACATCTAGGTTTAATTTAGAATCATCAGTTAACTGTGGGAGGAAGCCAGAGTACCCAGAGAGAACCCTCAAAGGCATGGGGAGAACATGCAGAAAGGCCCCATCTGGCCAGTGGATTTGAACCCAGGACCTTCTTGATGTGATGAGACAGTGTTAATCATTGCACCACTGTGCTGCTCTTAAGACCACACGCTTCCTTTGATACCTTGACATAAAGTCCACGTTTTGTACTCTTCTCTGTCATATAGGTTATTATCCAGTCAGTGATTTATAGATTTTCTTTTTCCCACTTGGGGATTTTTATTTGTTTTCATAAATATCAAAGCAAACATAAACCACAGGGAAATTACATGCTGTGCCTCAGCCAGACAGCATCGCCTTTCAAAAATAATATTTTAAAGAAAAATACTGTAATTAAATAGAATTCAATAGCACCCTTTTCCAGTTACATGTGTTATTTCCTCTATGTATTCTGTACAATCTTCAACATAATCACTATGTTCCCTTGAAGCCCAGTAGTAAGCAATGGTTATTGTCGCTGATTAAATTCTCACTTCAGCGATCCATTCCTACATCAAAGCAGTGTATGCTACTTTTTGTAAGAGGATTCTCCAAATACCATAGATCTAGACAATTATTGGCAAAATGTGATTTGAAATATGCAAAGCTTCTTATTCTGGGCCTGTCAGCAGTATTATAATTGAAACAGTTCCTACACAAGAGGCTGTAACTCATTATCCACTGAAATAAGAGTAAGCATCACAATTAAAGTAAAAAGGCCAAACCTGAGTTTCTTAAGCAGCTCAGGACATAAAACCTAAAAGCCTAAATTTCAAAGGCACAAAAATCATCCTACCCCATTACATTTCAAGGTAAGTGGGAGTGCTTATGAGACCCTAACCTTAAGACCACATGCTCCCTTACATACCTTGACATTTAGTCAATACTTTGGATTGCTCTCTGCTTTATATGCCATTATCTGCTCAGTAATGTCTATGTATTTGTCCAGCTCGTGGCTTTTAGTTGTTTTCATCAGTACCAAAGCAAACAAAACAGGAAAATTACATGTTGTATTTTGGCGCGACAGCATCCCATTCAGAGAATTGCCTTAGGTGCATAAAACTCTGTGTCACACTTTTCCAGTTACACACATTTTATTTTCCCCCATGTATGATGTGTCATATCCTGCACAATAACCATGTTCCCATGTAGCCCAGTAGCAACCAGTTATGATTGTTACCAGTTTAATTCTCACAAGCAAAGCCGTATATTTCATCATATTTCATATTTCAACAGCATGCATCAAGACAATTACTGGACAAATGTGATTTGAACAATGCTAAGTCCTAAGTTGTTCTGCCTGTTCTAGGCCTGTCAGCACTGTTTAAATTGGAACAACTCCTACACAGGAGGCTGTAACACAGTGTTTAATGTTGTGAGAATTAGCATTCCACACACAGAAAACAGAAAAGTACAAATCAGAGAGATATTATCACTTAGTCTTGGAACCACTGCATAATGTTAATTTCACCGGTCTGCCCTCTTTTTCTGGAGTAAAGTTCCATAGTGTAGTGGTTTACACATTCGCGTAACAAGCAAAAGATCCCCCGTTTGATCCCCAGAGGAGACACAGGGGTTGCATCTGATGTAAAAATTTGCCAAATCAAATATGCGGAGCATATTTTAATTGGCACTATGGAGCAAGATTTTACTTCCATATTTGGTTGTGTTACAACAGAAACACGCACATGCACAACTGAGAAGACTTAAGGCAAATATGGATGTAAAGATACAAGATACATATTTTTAGACGTGGACCTGGATACTTAAATGTGTTTTGATGTGAAAAACTGAATATAATTATTGTTGACTTTTATGACTCTTTGTGGAGTGGTTAGCACTGTTGCTTCAATGCAAGGATGTTCCTTCTGAACTCCATTCTGTGTGGAGTTTGCATGCTCTCCCAATGCCTGCGTGGGTTTTCTCCGGGTATTCCAGCTTCCTCCCACAGTCCAAAGACGTACATGTTAGGTTAAATGCCAATTCTACATTGGCCATGCGTGTGAGATAGATAAAGTGCTTAAGGTGTACAGAATAAAACACTGTGTGAATGTATGGTTAAATAGGGCTTGTAGTCTAAAGCGCTTTGAGTTGTCAGTAAGACTAGAAAAGCTCTGTATAAATGTTGGTGAAACCCTTCACAAGTTTCTTTTTAATTTTATCTTCAATTATGATTAATTGTGGCAAGTGTAGTTTATCCCTCTTCATGGTGTAAGACCATGAAAGCAGGCTTATGAATTGAAATCAGCCAGATCATTAGATCTACTCTCCGGTGATTAAAAATAATAATATAAAGAAAATACAATGTTTTATTAAATGACACTGTCTATTATAATTATTGTACTAGATCCCTCAGTTATTAAAAAAATGTTTAATATAGGCCAGTGTCTTAGTACCTTGTCTTGACCTGGCCTATGCCAGCAATAAGATGGGGCGGTGGCATTAGTCTAAGTGTGCACATACTTTTCCATCTGTGATGCTGAATGTTTGAATGTTGTTTTCAGTCTAAACAAGAGCCATAACATGATTTTTGTGTGCTGTTAATTTAAATAGACTGTGTTTCCTCATAATGGTAGCTCAGATGATAATCTCATTGTATTTCAAAACAATTTTTTTACATAACTGCAGAAAATCTCATAGTGCTCGCTTATGTTTTCTTGCTTGTATTTTTATTTGATTTTCTTGAAAATAAAACTCTCTGTGTCTTGTTTTATTGTCTTCCACAAAAAAATACCGGTCCTACACTCACAAGCAGGACTATCTAATTTAATTTTCCAGCAAAGTTACCCAAAGCAGACTCTCATTCTTTTCTTTATGATGTTGAAGACCAAAGCATAGACACTGTGTGTCCCCAACCGATGTTAAGTAGTAAAATCTTTCTGAACAGTATAATGGCATTTCCATTGAATTTGTGATGAGGTTTTGCAGTGAATGCGGACCATTGCAAAGTTCGTACTCACTTATTCTTTCAGTGTGGCCTTCAAGTGTTTTGGAAATATTTTCTGAAGACAGTATTTAAAAACAGAAAGAAAAGTAAAGAAAAAAACAAAGTGTTTTAGCAAGATATTGGGCTACAAATGCTACCAGAACAGCTTCAGTGAGCTTTGGCATTGATTTTACAAGTCTTAGAAATGTTACTGCAGGGAAGGTATACTGTTCTATCAAATTCCCTCATTTTATGTTTTTATTGTGGTGATGGAGAACATTGTCTAACATATAAGTTAAAAGTCTCCCATAGGTTTTCTGTTGGGTTGAGATATGGTGACAGTGAAGGCCAAAATATACATTCAGGTCCATAAGTTTTTGGACAATGACTTTTGTTTTTCTTTTTTTTTTTTGTCATTTTGCCTCTTCACACCACCAAAGAGGATTTTAAATCAAATAATTAATACTTGATTGAAGCCTGTGCAGACTTTCAGCTTTAATTCAAGGGGTTTAACAAAAATTTTACATTAACTGTTTAGGAGTTACAGGCATTTTATATACAGTCCCTCATTTTCAGAGGCTCAAAATTAATTGGACAAGTGACTGACAAGCACTTTCATGACCAGGTGAGGTCTGTTCCCTTGTTATTTCCTGACAAATCAAGCAGAAAAAAATCTGGATTCCAAGTGTTGAACCCGCATTTGATATGTGTTAATTGGAACTCTCAATTTGGGGTCCAAAGAGATGGGGATGCAACTGAAGGAGGCCATCATTAGGCTGAAAAACCAAAATAAACCTATTTGAGAGATAGCAAAAACTGTGGAGTGGCCAAATCAACAATCTGGTGCATTCTTAAAAAGAAGAAATGCGCTGGCCAGCTCAGCAACACCAAGACAAATTCCTCGTTTGTGTACAAACTTGGCAATAAAAAAATAAAATTTAAAAAAAAAAAGGCCTGAAAGACCACGGAAGACAGCTAAAGTGGATGATTGCATATTCTTTCCTGTTTAAGAAAAACCTGTTCACAACATCTAGCCCAGACAAGAGCACTCTCAAGGAGGTATCATTGTCAAAGTCTACAATCGAGAGACGCTTTCATGAATGGAAATGCAGAGAGTTTACAACAAAGTGAAAATCACTGGTTACACTGAAGAACAAGAATGCGAGATTAGACTTTGCCAGAAAACATCTGAAAGAGCCTGCACAGTTCTGAAATATTCTTTGGGCAGATGAAACCAATATTAACTTGGTTGGTACCAGAATGATGGGAAGAGAAAAGTATGGAGAAGGAGAGGAAACGCTCATGATCTGAAGCATATCACATTATCTGTCCAATATGGTGGAGACAGTGTTACAGTATGGTATGGCTCACTAGCATTTATTGATGCAGTGTACAGGGCTGTACTCTCTGCTCAGATACAGCCAAATGCTGCAAAACTGACAGACAGTGCTTCATGGTACAAGTGGATAATGACCTAAAGCATACTGAAAAAGCAACCCAAGAGTTTCTCAAGGCAAAGAAATGGGATATTTTTCAATAGCCAAGTTAGTCACTTGGTCACACTCAGCTTAACAGAGCACACTTTTCAGTTACTGAAGACAGAAGTGAAGGCAGAGAGAGCCAAAAACAAAAGTAAAGGCCTAGCAGAGCATCTCTAGGGAGGAAATGCAGCATTTTGTGATGTCCATGGGTTCATACAATTTGCTGCAAATGATTTTAATTCAAGTTTTAAAAATAAACTTTATATTTAATATTATGTTAGTTTGTCCACTTACCTTTGAGCATCTGAAAATGGGGGACTATGAATACAAATGTCTGTAGTTCCTAAACAGTTAATGCAGTACTTTTGTTAAACCCCTTGAATTAAACCTGAAAGTCTACACTTCAATCACATCTTGATTGTTTTATTTAAAATCCACTGTGGTGGTGTACAGAAGCAAAACTACAAAAAATGTGCCATTGCCCAAAAACGTCTGGACCTAACTGTATAATTCACATAATTTTCATACCCACCAGATTCACTGACCTCTCATGCCCTATTTATGGGGACATTTACACCCTGAAAGAGATCACTTGCATCAGGATAAAAATAATTCATCCTATGGTAGAGAGGATTATTCAGAATTTTGCATTAACTTGGAGTGACCCTTCCCCTGTTCACTTGTCCCCTTCTATGGGGCCAAACCATGTCAGAAAAATATCCCCCACAACATTACCACCAGATCATCTCCAGAGGGGTCACACATTACAGCCTGTATAGTTCTCTTGGTGTGTCACACATGCACTCACCCAACCAGAATATGTGGAGGATGACTCATCTGACCATGTCACTTCTCCACATCTCAACAGGCCATTGCCTGTTTTTGCTCCACTGAACTTTCAAATGCGCATTCATCTTTGTAATGAGGAGTTTATGCACTGCAGCCTTATAATTTCCCTCTCTATGTAACTGTCAACAGACTGTTCTTGCCTACAGTCTGATCAAATCCTGTAGTTGCCTGAGGAAGAGTTGCTCGTGTGTGTGTGTTTTGTTTTTTTGTTTTTTTTTACATATAACAGTGCACAAGCATCACAGACATCAAATGTGCACTGTCGACCACAGGCTACAGTTTTGTAAAAGCCAGTGTCACTTTAGTCACTGTTTCTTTTTTATAAATGTTGAGGGCATAATTGGATGTTAATTGCTTAAGTCCATGTAGTGCAGCATTGTAATGGAAACCAGGGGTTCCATTACCTTATATTTTATGGTCATTACTTCATGAATGAATAGTATTGGTATTGTCAATTAAATTAACATTTACACACATTTATTGCTCTTTGATTCTTTAGTTGATATTTTGCAGCATTATTTTACAGCGACAGTTTACAGAAGGTGATTAAGGAAGCATAGGAATGCTGACCATCCAATCTCTATGGGGAAAGAAACTTAATCAAAACTGTTCACAATGTATTTTGTGGTGTAACCTCAAAACCTACTTGTTCTGCTGTTCAGCAAAAGAATTTATTATGTACTAAACTAATTGTAAAATAAGCAGCACTCATCTCCTGGTTGTCTCCTCATTAGTGCATGGGCCAGACTGGTTTGGGCTGATAGGAAGGCAACGGTAACTTAAATAACCACTCATTGCAGCCAAGGTAAAATTGGACAATGGAAGATTGGAAAATCGTTGCCTGATCTGTTGAATTTCAATTTCTGCTGTGACATGTGGATGGTAGGGTCAGAATTTGGTGTAAACAGCATGAAAGCATGGATCCATCCTGCCTTGTATCAACGGTTCAGGCTGGTGGTTAGCGGTGTAATGTGTTGGTGATATTTTCTTGGCACACTTTAGGCTCCTTAGTACCAATTAAGCATCATTTGAGTGCCATAACCTATCTCAGTATTATTGCTCACCATGTCCATCCCCTTATGACCATCTGATGGCTGCTTCCAGCAGGATAACGCAGCATATCACAAAGCTCACATCATCTCAAACTGGTTTCTTGAACATGATAATAAGTTCATTGTACTCAAATGGCCTCCAAAGTCACCCAGTCTCAATTCATTTCAATTCAATTCAATTTTATTTATATAGCGCCAATTCACAACAACAGTCGACTCAAGGTGCTTTATATTTTAGGGTAAAGACCCTACAATATAAACAGAAAACCCCAACAGTCAAACGCCCCCCTATGAGCAAACACTTTGCAACAGGGGGAAGGAAAAACTCCCTTTTAACAGGAAGAAACCCCTGGCAGAACCAGGCTCAGGGAGGGGCAGCCATCTGCCGCGACTGGTTGGGGGTGAGGGGAAACAGAAGAGAGCAGAGGGAGACAGGACAAAAAAACACACTGTGGGAGAGAGACAGAGTTTAATAATAACTAATGATTAAATGCAATAGTGGTGGAGAGTGAAGAGAGGTGAGTGAAGCAGAAACGCTCAGTGCATCAGTCTAGGCCTATTGCAGCGTAACTAAGGCATGGTTCAGGGTCACCTGATCCAGCCCTAACTATAAACTCTATCAAAAAGGAAAGTTTTAAGCCTAATCTTAAAAGTAGAGAGGGTGTCTGTCTCCCGAATCCAAACTGGGAGCTGGTTCCATAGGAGAGGGGCCTGAAAGCTGAAGGCTCTGCCTCCCATTCTACT
>VUQI01056787.1:0-11037 GCA_015106735.1 Paratilapia polleni
AGGCTCGTGTCAGTTTTGCCAGAAAACATCGTGATGATCCCCAAGACTTTTGGGAAAATACTCTGTGGACTGACGAGACAAAAGTTGAAATTTTTGGAAGGTTTGTGTCCCATTACATCTGGCATAAAACTAACACAGCATTTCAGAAAAGGAGCATCATACCAACAGTAAAATATGGGGGTGGTAGTGTGATGGTCTGGGGATTTTTCCTGCTTCAGGACCTGGAAGACTTGCTGTGGTAAATGGAACCATGAATTCTGCTCTCTACCAAAAAATCCTGAAGGAGAATGTCTGGTCATCTGTTTGTGACCTCAAGCTGAAGCACATTTGGGTTCTGTAGCAGGACAAAGATCCTTAACACACCAGCAAGTCCACCTCTGAATGGCTTAAGAAAAACAAAATGAAGACTTTGGAGTGGCCTAGTCAAAGTCCTGACCTGAATCCGATTGAGATGCTGTGGCATGACCTTAAAAAGGCGGTTCATGCTCGAAAACCCTCCAATGTGGCTGAATTACAACCATTCTCCACAGTGATGTAAAAGACTCATTGCCAGTTATCGCAAACGCTTGATTGCAGTTTTTGCTGCTAAGGGTGGCCCAACCAGTTATTAGGTTTAGGGGGCAATTACTTTTTCACACAGGGATTTTTTGTTTCCCTTAATAATAAAAGCCTTCATTCAATAACTGCATTTTGTGTTTACTTGTGTTATCTTTGTCTAATATTTAAATTTGTTTGATGATATGAAACATTTAAGTGTGACAAATATGCAAAAAAATAAGAAATCAGGAAGGGGGCAAACACTTTTTCACACCACTGTATGTCTGGCTTCACGTGGAATAATTAACATATCAGTTAGTTTTCTGTAAGTGAGTGAGTTGTGTATAATTTAAAACACTTGCATGTCAAGAAGTCTACTCACTTTGGGCTGGCTAATTGTAATCTTTACATTTTCATTTCATGGATTGGGATGGGCCACAATTATCTTCTATAAATTACTCTGGATGACTGTCAGTGACAAGACTGCAATTCATTATTCAGTGAATCACCTTGATAATGACATTGATTCAACATCATAATTGAGCTCTGCCTAAATTTAAATGAGCAATTTATAATTACATGTAAGTGGGGTTGAGCCCTTCCCTGGATACGAACTAAATTACTTAACATACATTAGCAGAGTCCATTTTAAGCTTGGCATACATAGTCAACAAACATGTTAATAAAATGTTTATGTCATAAATTTATAAGCTATTGTTTGAAATAATTGAAACTTTAAAATGCCTCAGTGTAATAAATAAGTGAGACCGTTCATGGGAAAAATTAAAAATGGATGAATCAAATTAAAACATAACACAACAAAGCTTACACATGAATAGTCAAACCTGCTCAATAAAAATCATTATAGAAAGAAAACATGGCTATTATAGTGCTCTTCTGCAATAAAAACATCTTAAATGTCCTTCTCTGCTACTCTACAGTTTGTTTTCAATGTACAGTTTGTTCTAGGTCAATCATGTGCTATAATTGACCTAGACTACAGTTGCATTTACCTTACTTGTATTTAACTGGTCAACTATTTATTATAATGGACACTCAACACTAGGGAACCTTTGAAAGTCAAGTAATAATAAGCCATTGTGCGAAAAGTGCTTATGAGCTAATTTGTCTTTTCTCTAAGACCACTGATTACAGGGCAATGTCACAGTAAATTATATACCAGAGACAAAGTGCAATCAACAAGAACTTAAAAAAGAAGAAAAAATAAGACATGTCAACAAAGGGCAGACAAACTAATTTGGTGACTTCATATGTTGGAATCAGTTACAATATGGTTGATATTTGTATTTATTTAGGGGATTGCATTATATTTTGTGAGTAATTTAGGAGGTATTTCTTTATTTTTTCATTTACATTTTGCACAGTGTTTTAGGAAACAAAGTTGTATTTTAAAAAAATAAATATTTTAATTTTAAACATTTTAAACAACTAACTTAAGTGACTATTGATCAGCTTAGACATTACACTGATTGATTTAACAGCAGGACAAGATAGTCAGCCTGTGTCATCATTATGGTTTATATAAACTGTGGCATAAAACAGTACTTTTATTCACATAACATTAGTGCCACTGTATTATGTATAAAATTCAGAGGATTGAAAAAAGATAAAAGACAATAATGAATCATGTTGCAATGTTTTCTGAAGGAGTTTACTCATGTTGGCGTCATCCAATACGGTAAGCAAAATTAACACAGTATCAGTAGTGTCACAAAGCAAGCCTTAAGTAAAAGCGACTATGAGAGCCATCTGTTCCCCAGTCATCATTTGGTAAACATGACTCATTATTCAGAATAGGATAAATATATCAAGTTGACAAAATTTGTGACAATGACTTAAGAGCACAGAGTGTTCACAAACAGGAAGCACGATTCAATAAATTTCTGTTTACTTTGTAGGTACAAAACATTTTTATCGATAGCTGTGGCCAGAGGCATTATGTTTCAGTCTGTTTGTCCATCCATATCTCAGGAACAACTTGAGGGAATTTCTTAGAATTTGGCACAAACTTTGACTTGGCCTACAGGATGACATGATTAGAATTTAATTTGAACTGCAACTTGAATGGTTGGCAGAGCCATACAACCACAATGCAATATTTCTAATTTATAGATTAAAGGATATCACTGTAGAGCAATTTTTAAAGGGTTAAGAGACTCCAGTGTGAAACAGTATATCAGCGTCGAGTGTAGATATCTCAAAAGGTCATGTACCTGTTTTGTTAGATGCCGTGAGAAGATTTGTCTCATTAATAAATGCACCCCAAATGCATGATCCATGCATAATAATGTGCAGTAAATTCCTTAAATTATGCCACAGATAGAGGGCAAATTTAATCAACCATTACAAATGGGACATTTTTTAAATTCCTCAAACTGTTTTATTACGTTTTCTTTTTTTTTATTAAGCTGATGTGTGCACATAAACTAACCCATCTAAAGCCAAAACAAAATACTGTGCTTGGATTTGTGATGGCATCCAGAGAGAGGCAACCAAAACACAATTTTATGCCAAAATGAGTACCAAAATTATATGGTCCCCCCTGATGAGCCAGATGAGCCTCGGCTGCATCACTCCATCCACCTCAGTATCTACCTCAGCATAAGCAGATTTATTTGAAGCCACAATATTATCAGATAGAGAAAAATGGCTTTATTTACCTTCATGAAAAAAATGTAAATTAAACACATCCACTCACATATATACATACATACATACATACATACATTACTGCTCAGACTCAAAACATTACTTATTAGTACAGGGAATTTTTAAAATAAGCTTAAAAGAAAGGCTTTCCTTTTCTTGTCCATAATATTTGCATAAATATAGTAAATAAAAGTCAGCTTTCAGAACAAAAAGTTAAACTACAAACAAATGTAAAGAAGGATGCTAAGTATAATTTGTAGGGAACTGAAGTCTGGACAGGTGCTAAGCAACCCACGGGGCTAGATTAACCTGCTGGGAGGCCCTGGGGCGGAAATTATCTGCCAAGCTCTTACTCACCTCAGTTCCTCCAATTTTCTCTTGTATGCATGAGTGCTACCAGATTCCAGGTTTGGTATGATTGGTTTTGCAAGTGACATTTAATTAAAAAAATTTATTTATGAAGATGCACTCAAGCACAGTAGTGTAGTGATAAAGGCCTGAAGTGTAATTGATTTTTTTGGAGTTTACCCATCTCCCTGGCGAGGTGTCACCATATCGGAAGGCCCGAAAAAAGGTTAGTTTGCAGGTGAACCTTTAAGGAGTATAATGACCTCTGTTTACTGATGGTGCTGGGTATTTTGGCTCTACAATGGTCCACAAGGACAGCCCAGCTGCTTTTAGATCTTTACTTACACTATATGTACAAAAGCATTGGGCCACACCTCTTAATCTCTCAATTCAGGTGCTTTCAGTCCCATTACCACAGCTGTATAAAATCAAGCACCTAGCCATGCAGTCTGCCTTTACAAACATTTGTGAAAGAATGGGTCGTTCTAAAGAGCTCACTGAATTTGAGCGTGGTGTTGTAATAGGATGCCACTATTGCAACAATACAGTTCATGAAATTTTTTCCCTCCTAGATATTCCATGATCAACTGTAAGTGGTATTATTGCAAAGTGAAGGCGTGTAGGACCTGCAACAACTCAGCCACAATGTGGCAGGCCATGTAAAGTTAGAGCGGAGTCATCAAGCGCCAAGGTTCATGCTGAGTTTAAGCATTGCTGACCCAGTTACTGGGTCAGCAATGCTCTGCTGACCCAGTAACTGCGGAGTTCCAAACCTCCTCCTGCACGAACATCAGCACAAAAACCATGCGCTGGGAGCTTCATGGTATGGGTTTCCATGGTCGAGCAGCTCCTGTAGATGTAATGTGTAGGTGGCCTGGTACTTTTGTCCATGTAGTGTATCTGGAAGGTCACCGTAGAAGGGGGTTTATGAAACTCTCTGTGAGATTTAAACTTCATAATTGGATGACCGTGCCAGCTGTGACGTGTTCACCCATTCTCCTTGATATTAGTGATATTATTTCTGCACGAGGTCAAGCCTGATCTCATCCTGAATTCCATAATATCAAGGGATCTGTTTTGATGGATTTAAGGAGAGTATAAATTTTGCCGGTTCCTTAAGAAGTGTGGCCACCAGGGGGCATCGGTTAGAATGCAGATGTTCCTTTATTGAAATAAGTGCAAGTTACACTTCTGGGCTTGTTTCTATGTGTGTGTGGTTAATGAACACATAATGATCCAAAGCAACAATGAGGCTTCAATAATATATTGCTCTAATATATGGCTCTTGTCCTCTATACCTCTATACAATGCAACAATAAGTAATATAAATATTGCCTAAACTACGAGCAGCATCGACTTGTTCAACAGTGTCAACATTTTCAAGGTATAAGCAGGAACGAACATCTGATGACACCATTATAGAAAACTAGCGTTCACAGACAAGCAGCAAAGTCCAACAAGGCTACAATGACACAATATAAACAGTGAGGCAGAGTAACAGCAACCAAAACTGTTTGCCTGCACGCACACATGCTTGACAAAAGACATAGACCCCCCCCCAACTATAGTAACTCACAATCCTTCTACAGCGCTCTTTCACACCTTCTTCACCCCACCCACCAGCAGTCTCCTCATGCCATCAGGGAGCATTCTGATTGGCTGCTACTTAACAGCCAATTTTGTCTATTGCGGGAGGGTGTCCTTCGTCACAGGATCACGTTTAGCTTCACAATTATTATTTTTTTATCTTAAGGCCCTTATAATGTTAGTACTTCATAGTTAGTACTAACATTATAGTGAGCATAGTGTTAGTACTTCTTTAGAACATTGTTGTTGGTACATTTCTCTTACTTATTGTTGTCTCAGAGTCTTCAGGCAATGTAGTAAAACTATAAGCTACACTAATATTTTCTGGTTTCGTATTTCCACTTCTTATACCTGCGATGGCTTTGTTGTAGAAAGATGATTTTGGTGTTTAGATTTCTGTGAAATTATTCCATCTTTATGACAGTGACTGTTACAGTGTGTGCTGCTTTTTATATTGTATAATATGTTTCAGGTCCTCTAAGACCACTTTACTGACTAAGTTATTGTTTTGTCTGCTGATTTCTAAATGCAGGACCTGAAGCTTATCAGTGTCAAATTGTTCTTTTTACTCTTTGGTAACATTTGTATGAATGAAATTTGCCACAAAAATGGTGGCATAGGTAGATTCTATCACAATTTTAAGGGTGCTGATTGTTCTAAAGATGAGGTCACACAAATCCAGACATCCTCACAAAAAAGTGTCATTTATTAGGCTTAGATGGGCCTTTTTTCAAGTTAAGAGTATTTGGTGAATTCAACAATACAAGCTTTAGACATGTTAAGGATAAGAACAAAGCTGTTGTTTCTGAATGAAACACAGGTTTTATTAAATGAGCTTGAAACCTGGTTACCATGAAGTTTAGGGGTCTAAAGGCAGCTGTGGTAGTAAGCGTTAAGCCTGGGTAACGTATGTGTGCTTTCAGTGTTTCAATGTATGCACACATGTGTACATGTTGTAATTTTAGTCACAGCTTTCTTTTTGCTACAGGTCTTCTTATAGAAGAGTACAGTAAAAAAAAGAGATTCTTAAAAAAGTTGGTGTCTAGGGGATTGAAATGCAATAAAGAAGTTATTAATGTTCCTGTTTTTCACTGCTTGGTTGAGTATATTCTTATTAAATTACTGTCATAATGAAATGTGCTGTTCTCCTCTCCAGAGAACATTGGTTTGATTTTGGCTTTTCAGAGCTTTACTGCCAAGATGTCTCTCGGCTGTAAAGATATGCATCAAGGCACTCACACACAAAGACACACTTGTGCATGCAAACACATATAATTTACAGACATCTTCCTATCTTGCAATAATCCGTCACTGCTACAAAAACTCAAGGAACAAAGACTGAAGCAGATCAGAACAGAAGGATCCAGAGAAAGAACAGTTTCTGTTTTGTGATACTAATTGGTTACCTGCAGTGTCCCTATTATCGTAATAGACAGTGTTTATATTGTACTGCAGATCAAAATGGTATTTGATAAAAGATTGTGATCATCATACTCTATGTCTAATGCATTGTGATTTGCATTCACAACTTTCTATTTTTCTTTTCAGGGCTTCTTTGTGTCAATTATCTATTGCTACTGCAATGGAGAGGTGAGTCGACAGAGTTTTCACCACAGAAAAAGGCACACACACACTTCAAATCTTGTCACTTTGAAAGTAAAACTAGAGGTCGTTTTTGATGGGCTCACCAGCTGCTGTGCCTTCCAAAATGTTCATGCTCCAAATAATATGTACTCAGTTTTTACTAGATGATTGCATAATTACATGGGAACCCAGCACCAATGGGTCTGACCACAGCTGTCTTCAAAGTTAGTTCTTATTTTGATCACAACTACACAGCTGCAGTTTCGTGACTGCGTTTCCACAACAGACTATTGTGTTAATGAACTGTGTTGATACCTGTCTGTCTGTTTGTCTGTCTGTCTGTCCACAGTCAGACAGACAGGTATATAAAAAAAAAAAAAAAACTGACAAAGTACTCAAAGCCACCTTTGTGGTAGTTCCTCCTACACATGGCGTCAGGATCACATTTTGCCATGATGACACACTCTCAGACACACAAACAGACGTACAACATGAAAACAACTCCAGCCACGCTGTTGCAGCTGGTGATATCTATTACAAAGGGTTTAATTATTCCAGTGGTACATGCAATCTGTGGTCAGGCTGATGAAGCATGTTTTTCTCACTTCATCTGTGCTGACATATTATCTGACTCTTTATTATCTCATTCTGAACTGAGAGTGCAGTGCTCAGCACATTAAAGTTTCCATTTCTGCCACTTTTATCTTTACAAAAAACTTCTCTCTTTTTCATGCCTTCTTTCACTTTCCTTTTGTGATCCTCATTATCCTGTGGAGCACTCTTTTTTTGTTCTCCAAGGCCTTTCAGAGTCACTAAAAACCAAACACCAAATTAAACTGAAGGTTTTTATATTCTGTTGAATAAAACCTCCATAAAGCAATTTGTTATTTTATTAACACTGAACCAAATGACTCATGTAATGTAAAAGGGTCTCAGCCAACACTTAGAATTAACACCCTACTCTGCTGCTCCGTGGAGCTTTAAGCTGCTCCTAATGCACTGTTTTAGTCATTCAACCCACGCACTGTGTAGAGTTGAATCTTTTTCACCCGCCTGCATATAGGAAAGTGTAGGCAGCTGTGTCCAGCAAACAAGTGTTTGATACCAAGGGATGCATAAAACTGTGTAAATTCACAACTAGGACTGTGTACACACAAAGGCTGCATACACACGCTCGCCATCAGATGAACACATGCATATGCCTGGTCCTCTTTTTTTTATTAAAAATCTCAATCATCATGAAATTTTATACATGTGCACTAGTTTCCACTCCTATCTTTAGCCATGACTGGGTGTAGGCACCAGTTTCTGTATTTGGTGCGTATCATTTGCACTACAAGTTATTAGACCTGACGATTAGGACAGCATCAAGGTAGAAGTTTATTTCTCCTTACTGAAGAGTGGAGAAAAAAAGAAAATGTGGATTTTATTTTTTAGTTTTACTAGTGGAATCATGAACAGAAGAAAACTACTAATGGAAAAAAAAACAAACAAGGAATCAACCGTGAAGTTGAGAGCAAAGGACTCTAGCAGAGGTAAGCAAAAAACAAAACGACACTACAAAACGATCAGTAATAATGCAAATGCAAGAGGTTTGCACAGTTTTACTGGACATTGTTCCATTCAATTCAATTCAGTACAATTCAGGTTTATTTATTAGCGCCAAATCACAACAACAGTCGCCTCAAAGTTCTTTATACTGCAAGGTAAAGACCCTACAGTATTCAGGAGAAAACCCCAACAATTAGACCCCTCCCCCCAATGACCAAGCACTTTGCAATGGTAGGAAGGAAAAGCTCCCTTTTAAAAGGAAAAAACCTTCAGCAGAACCAGACTCAGGGAGGGGTGGCCATCTGCCACAACTGGTTGGGTGAGGGGAAAGGCCTTTTAAAAAATTCCTTTAAAAATATGTTTATGTATGGGAAAAGCATGGTACACATGGATTTAGTGTTTGCATATCATTTTCACAGCTGGCTGTAGGAGTAAGTGGCACGGTTAAAATATTAAATTAGATGTTTATGTTTAATGGGTGGATGGATGTTTGTCAAACATCCATTTCTTAACTGCTTATTCAGCTTAGGGTTGCACAGCCTATCCAAGCTGTCACTGGGCGAGATGCAGGTTGCAACCTAGACAGGTTGCCTGTCCATCACAGGGCTAACACAGAGAAGCAGATTGCCACACACATTCACAATCACACCTGCAGCCCATTTAGAATCATCAGTTAAACTAACAAGCATGTCTTTGGCCTGTGGGAGGAAGCTGGAGTAACTGGAGAAAACCTTGTTAAAACATCTAATTTCCACACAGGAAGGTAAACGACAGTGAGATTTGAACCAGGAACCTCCTTGCTGTGTGGCCACTCTGATATTTTAAACACTGTAAACAAACAAAAGGAAACAGCATTTGCAAAAGCCTAACATGAAATCCCTGCGTGGAAAAGTTTTCTGTACATTAAATCAGGATATGAAACACCTCAAATTACCTCTTCTGCACTCTGTCATCTTTGCACTGTAGCTGTTCATATTCACAGACTTTGTTTTTCCCATCCCTACAGGTCCAGACAGAGATAAAGAAAACATGGACACGCTGGAACCTTTCCTTTGAGTGGGAGGGCCCAGTGGTCTGCGGCCGCTATCGTTACGGATCTGTGGTTGTTGGTCTTAACAACAACAGCACAAGCAGTCAGTCCCACCTGGCTGGTGCTGGGCCTTCCACACGCTCCACCACACTTGTTTCCAGCCGTGTTTATCGGAGCACAGGTCCTCCCATGGTCAGCATGCACGCCACCCTCCCAGGGTACGTAATTAGTAACTCAGACCCATCCATACCCGAGGAACCTGAGGACAGCGGCCCCAAGCGGGTGGATGATATCTCACTGAGGGAAAATTTGCCTGTTCTAAATATGAGTGGAACAGCTGAGGATGAGGAGGAAACGCTGTAGCAGACATCTGGTGTCAAAAGAGGCTGTGGAAACTGTCGACCCATTACACTCTTGTGTTATTCAAACTTTGAAGAGGGATGCAAAGACAAATCAATAGTCTGACTGTATGAACGAGAAATGGAAAAATGTCCTTAACATTCTTATGAAGAAGAACTAACAAGAATTTTTTATACAATACTGTAAATTGTGAAGAAGTTGTAACTATTGTCACGCCACACTCTTTTTACTGCCAACTGTCACCAGAATCTTAACTTTTACAATTCTGCACACAGAGCCTTTAACAAAGCACACAAAGCTCATGGTGAAAAATGGAGAAATCTCAATACTGAGTTATAGTTTGACAAAGGAAGTGAACCTGAGTTGCAGCCCCACACATCACAGTACAGCCTGGATTGGCAATAGATGCTGTTGATGGCTCGTGCAGACTGTTTACATATGAACATAATTTGTTGGAGCGTAAGCAGGTGTGTTGGTAAGGAGTTCAAGTTGGCAAAGCTGCTGCTGCACCAGCCCTTTTATCTAAGATAATGGTTTATTACCTTCAGACATTTCCAGATGACACAGGAGGTGAAAAGCTTTTGCATGTCTCTGGATTTCAAAAAGGACTAAAATAATTGACAAAACAAAAAAAGCAAAAAAAATCCAACTTGTTTTTCTCAGGGAGAGCAACACCATAGTGCTCTCTATTGCCTAGCAGCCACTGGAGGTTAGCTTGAAAATACGCTGTAGCATGTATAAGAGTGGTTGTCTGACTTTATGGAAATTTATTTCAGCATTTCTGTAGACTGTACTTTTCCTGCCATCACCTTGATTGTACAGTATATCACGAGTGCCACATCTGAGGATAATAATAAGCCGCAGTAGAAACTCTCACACAAAAACATAAAAATAGGTGTTGTGGTAAAGAAAGGATGGTAAGGAAAAAAAAGACCGCATAAGCAGCATGATAGCTGTAGAGGGAAAAAAATCATCTCAAAGAAAGTTGAGCATTGATGAGCCTTTGTTCTTGCAGACATGTTCTCTAAATTTGAGCATACAATAGATGTCGTCTTCTTCAAATAGCCACAAGCTCCATAAAAGAGACAATGGGCCTTATTTTCCTGCAGCTGTAAAACCAGCACCTGCAGAAATGCTTAGAAAAGTGATCACATTATGGCTTTAGCTGTCAGATGTGCATTCAGAGATGACTGTAATAACACACAAAACCTTGCCTGTATGTCATTTTTGAGTTCCAGCATTTTTCTTTTATCTACCTCAAATTTATATATGCCAAAAGAGAATGTATATCAAAATACAGTGTTTTCATTTTATCAAGAACAGTGCGATTTTTTTTTTTTTTTTTTTTTTTTTTTTTTTTTATAGCATCA
>VUQI01056787.1:11084-21239 GCA_015106735.1 Paratilapia polleni
AATTCCCCAAGTTTTATTCTCAGCTAAAGTGACATTTGGGGGTCAGTTTGTTTGCCATTTAACCAGGAGTTGCTTTTAGATTCAAAATCTTTGCGTTCAGTGAAGAAGGTCCACCTGTTAATACATTCCTGAAGGAAATTGGTGCAGGGCATGTCAGCTTTATGCATCTCATGCAACATGTCTTCTGTACATTATCTTTAAGCATTTTTTTTTTTAAATCTACCTCATATTGAATGTTTTTCAGCAAACCTTTTACCAATAACAGTATTGACAGCGTGCAGCCTGTTTCAGCTGCGTGGTGGCCATAGACACTATAAAAGATGAATGAAGTTACTGTGGTATCACTCATTGGTTTGTGAAGTCTTTGTGATGAGCGAGGGGTTGATCTAACTGTTAAACTGCATGCTTATTGGGCAACACCTTGTCAATCACAAGATGGTAAACACTTTCTAGTACGACCAGTACGACCAAAAGTTACGAAATGGACCTAATTTATTTATTTTTATTCAGTATGAACCAAAATGGGTGACTGAGGCCATCAACTCATCAGGGAAGTGTATACAGAAATCAGGGCCGAGGACCATTTTCCCATAGACTTCTATAGGACCACAACTCTTTTTTTCAACCGCATACATCGCCCCCTGGTGGCCATTTGAAGGAATTCAGGTTTAAGGCAATTCCAGTTTGGCTTCACCTTTCAGACCCAGAAGAGAAGCTACGTCCATCTTTTATGCTATAGTGGTGGCAAGCATATCTCTGTACTCATTATGATTGATGTAGGTAGTTGAACTTTTTTTTTTTTTAATATATACTTTTTATTGGCTAACTGTAAACATAATGTGAATAGAAAGCATGGAATTTGGTCTTGGAATTAGCAGACAGGCTGATCATGTTGGCGCTCTGGTTTGAGCCGTTCATAAAGCCCTAGAGTCGTGTAAGTTTGTGCATGTGTAGTAGAAGTATAACTGGTAAAAACAAAGCCTTTTTAAGCTTACTCTAGGCAAAGTCAGCAAGACTTATTCAGTATTTTTTTAAATCAGATTTGTCCTGGTGGGCCGGAACAAAACAATTTAAACTTGTCCATATTCATTTAGATAGGGGCATAAAAATAATTACTCCGATGTGTTGTCATTATGGCTGCTGAGTGGCAAGACTTGGAGAGTCTGTGGAATGCAGTATATTTTCTGTCTAATTGATTAAATACCTGTAGCGATCAGGAATGATGAATGAGTCCTGTGTCCAAATCTGAGCAGACAAACTCTGAATTATGTCAGGAAGATTATTACAGCTACTTTTCTGTTTTGTCACTTTCAGTTATCTTTGTAAGTACTTGCAGTTATAGCTCATGTGCATGGAAGTGTAGCCATATAATCAGTAACAACACAATGATCTATCTGATGTGCCCTGAACAAATAAAACATGTTGCTGAAAATATTTTTCAAACAATTTCACACGCGAAGGTAACACGTGATTAAAAAAAATACACCGATGGGGCCTATTGTGCAGGGAGAAACACCCTCCTTTAGTGAATTATATACACATAATTTCTACTAAGAACCAACTTGAAGGATGGCAGATGACTCATAACTCTCCAAATCCTGCTTGCTTTACTTACAGCTGACACATAGCTGACAGCTGACAGCATAGGAACATGGGATGAGATTCAGTGATACCTGGAAAATGAGAGGCTGAATGCCTCATACCAATAACATACTCACCCTTTTCTCCACATTGCATTAAACTGTACCGCACTGTGCTTGGTTAGTGAATGTAGTCACCAAAACTGCAAACATTTGCTTGTCACACTGTTGTTTGCACAAAGAGAATTTGCTTCCATTTGTGTCTGCACTGTGTTTCAGGACAATAGAGCCCAATGTCACCATTTACAGGAGATTCTAACCCTACTGTTCGCTTATTTCTAATTCCAGAAAGATGACATCATGTAAGAGGAGGACACATTTGCAATGATCAAATGCTGTTTGTGCACAACCTAGTCATGGTGAACTACTATAATTTGTGTTCTTGTGCAGTTATCCCACTTTGTTAAAAAAAAAAAAGAAAGTCATGTATTTTGTGAAAACAAACCTACCATGGAGCAAAATGGAATGTATCCATAATGATATTTGTGTCTTTAAACTGAAGTTGAGCTCAGATTTTCACTATTGATTACACATGCATAGAAAATTTCTGTGCTTATGTTTACCATTTGTAAAAGAAAAAAAGCCAGTAGCAGTTTTTATGGCACATCAAAAGTTGATGTACGATTAAAAAGTTGATTTTATTTTTTTTTTTCTTTGGACAATCAACCAATGTGCTGAATGTAAAGGTCTGCATTTAGTGGCAGCTTAACTATTTTGTTTCTTCTTCGTGCATGCATTGCATGTTTGTCAGTGCATTAGATGCAGTTATTGGACACAAAAATAGAATATTTATTGTGCGTGTGCCTCTCCTGCTCTAGCAGAATATTTCAAAACTTGACTTGAAAGGATTCTTTTAAATTCTGTCTGTACATGTGCTTAATGCATTTAACTGTTCTTCTCTCTGATACTTTGGGTCTTTCTCTTTACTTTCTCTACTACTCTGCCCTACTTCCCTTCTCTCTCTTAACTGCTAATAAATGCTTCATGTTTTCAGCAGCAATGTGTTAAGCTCTTTTTGATATTACTGCTATCTCACACCCACACACAGGTGCACGTCATCATTGGACTGAATGACCCCAGTTACTGGCTTTATGGTCATGAGATTACCCAAGTCAGACAACAGTAATGCTAATGCTAATAACTAACTTTCTTATGAGTGAAAAGAGAGAAGTATGCTCACTGAAGTTTTGTTTAACCTTTAATTACTATTCATGCCTGCACAGTATGGTCCACAGTATATGTCCTGTTTTAATCATAATGGCCATAATGATTTAAATATATTTTATTGAAGGTTTCTGGAACTGCTGAGATTTATTATATAGCCACGTATTACCAATACAATCATTAAACACTGTCCTCACTACTATATCATAAAAAAATCCTCATAACTACAATTTTATATTAATTCAACATTAATTAACACTTAGAACACAAAATATAAAAAATTGCTTATTGCAAACTAGTCTGCATTCAAAGCGGTTGTGGGAAGCTTTGCACATGTGTTTCCATCACTTACTGAAATAGCAGCTTGGATGCCTTTATAATCTTATGACCCCTTCTTTTAGATTTTTTTGTTACTTTACATGTGCTTGTGATTGCAGGTGCAACTGTAATGCAATGTACATTACACATTTAAATAGCGCTTTTCTAGTCTTACCACTCAAAGCACTTTTAATCGCAAGTCACACTTTAACTATACATTCATACAGCACTTTGGACTGTCAGAGGAAGACTGAGTGCAGGCACAGGGAGAACATGCTAGCTCCAGAGAGAAATGCCCCACCCTTGTTGCTGTGAATTGACAGCGCTAACCCCTGCACCATCGTGCTGCAACCTGGTTCCTTATGTGCACCATATAGTGCCTTGAAAACTTGCATTTAATCATTAGTTATTATTAAACTCTGCCTCTCTCTCCCATAGTGTGTCTTTTGTCCTGTCTCCCTCTTCTCTCTTCTGTTTCCCCTCACCCCCAACCGGTCGCGGCAGATGGCTCCCGCTCCCTGAGCCTGGTTCTGCCGGAGGTTTCTTCTTGTTAAAAGGGAGTTTTTCCTTCCCACTGTTGCCAAGTGCTTGCTCATAGCGGGGCGTCTGACTGTTGGGGTTTTCTGTGTAATATTATAGGGTCTTTATCCTAAAATATAAAGCGCCTTGAGGCAACTATTGTTGTGAATTGGCGCTATATAAATAAAATTGAATTGAATTGAATTGAAATGAAAAGTATTGATTTCTTATGTTTTTGCATATTTGTCACACCTAAATGAATGAACCTTCCCAGGAGTGGCTGGCCTACTGAAATTACTCCAAGAGCGCATTGACGACTCATCCAGGAGGTCACAAAAGAACCCAGAACAACATCTAAAGAACTGCAGGCCTCACTTGCCTCAGTTAAGGTCAGTGTTCATGATTCAACAATAAGAAAGAGACTGGGCAAAAATGGCATCCATGGGAGAGTTCCAAGGAGAAAACCACTGCTGACCAAAAAGAACACAAAGGTTCGTCTTATATTTACCAAAAAAAATCTTGATGATACCCAAGACTTTTGGGAAAATATTCTGTGGACTGACGAGACAAAAGTTTAACTTGTTGGAAGGTTTGCATCCTGTTACATCTGGCGTAAAACTAACACAGCATTTCATAAAGAGCATCATACCAACAGTAAAACGTGGTGGTGGTAGTGTGATGGTTCGGGGCTGCTTTGCTGCTTCAGGACCTGGACGACTTGCTGTAATTGATGGAACCATGAATTCTGCTCTTTACCAAAAATCCTGAAGGAGAATGTCTGGTCATCAGTTTGTGTCCTGAAGCTCAAGTGCACTTGGGTTCTGTAGCAGGACAATGATTTAAAACACATCAGCAAGTCCACCTCTGAATAGATCAAAATAAAAAACAAAAAATAAAAATTAAGGTCTTGGAGTGGCCTAGTGAAAGTCCGGTCTTAAATCCGATTGAGATGGTTTGGCATGACTTTAAACAGGCCATTCATGCTCAAACGCCCACTGATGTGGCTGAATTAAAACAATGCTGCAAAAAAGAGTGGACCAAAATTCCTCCACAGCGATGTGAAAGAGTCATTGCCAGTTAACACAAATGCTTGATTGCAGTTGTTGCTGCCAAGGGTGGCACAACCAGTTATTAGGTTTAGGGGGCAATTACTTTTTCACAGAGGGCCATTTAGGTTTGGATAGCTTTTTTCCCCCTTAATAAATTAAATCATTCTTTAAAAACGGTATTTTTTATTTGCTCTGGTTATCTTTGTGTAATATTAAAATTTGTTTGATGTTCTGAAACATGTAAGTGTGACAAATGTGCAAAAAACTAAGAAATCAGGCAAATACTTTTTCACGGCACTGTATGTGATCACTCCTTTAATGTTTTCCTATTTCAATGTTTCAAGATTCCCCCATGATCCTTCAAAGACCAGCAGGTGCCTGTCTCTGCAAGAACCTGGGGAAATGTGGTCCTCCTTGAACTCTGTCACCACTGTGCCATAAAAAATACACACAGACATGGCAAATCAAGATTCCCTGAAACCACCATTTTCCTTGATTTGACTCACACTGGTGGATGTGAAATCCATCTCAATAGAGATGGGTCAAATTTGATCCAGAACAGTCTCTATGTACAAAAATTTGTAGCTCTTGTACAATAGTATAAAATTTTGGGTTACTTTAGGAAAATCCATTAAATTTCAGGCTAAAAGAATGACATTTAGGGCATTTTCACTGTGGTCAAATGTCAAAACAGGTCAGATTTGACCTGAACAGTATAAGGTATAAGGGTTTATATATCTTATTGAGTATACAGTATTTAAAAACCCCATAATATCTTATAACTATAATCATAGCTTCGAGGACTTTATTACTGGGGGTATTTCATTACAACTACTACCTTGATAACTCTATTATATCATTTACATGTTATTAGCTGGTGTTGGTAGAAAGAATGATGTGGGGTTTTGCTTACCAGGGTGAGGTAGTTAAACGGGACTGTTTTGTTTTTTTGTTAGCTCAGGCAACATGCTAGTTTTAGCCAGTTTTTAACAGGTTGTTAGAAGTCTAGATTTCATGCAATGCTATATAGATTAGCTGGTTAGCTAATGCTCACCATTGGTAATCAAAGGGAGGCTGTGTGAAGCTAGCAGCTTGCCTTTGGGGAAGTGATTTATTAGTGTTGCATGGAATTACTGGGCCCAAACTTCTGTTGTCCTGTCCATACTTTTACATCAGTCTGGATGCACAGGCTGGCTAATTGTTGAACTGCAGTGCCTTGTCTTATAAACTAAGTTTGAGTGCGAGAACTTTAAGGCTGTTGGAAGCCACTTTTAATGAAGCTGGTCTGAGTAATAGAAAGTTATAATTTTTTGGACCAGTGTTAAAAAAAGAGTTATCAAGCATTGCTTAATACCCATCGTATTGTGAAGTAGCATGCCCTAAACAACCCCCTGCCTTGCTTTACAAGTGCATTATATACTCAAATAGTCATTATGTAGAGGACAAGGTTATAATTAGCCTTGTGTCGCTCGAATAGAGAGTAGGGGTTATGCTATGCACTCAATGCACTGAGAGTTGACCATTATAAAATGTGAAACAGTAGTGCATTAGCTCAGATGTACTAATTTGTCCTCAGACACCATATATTGAGAGTCGAATCATGCATGTTTTGCAACAGGAGCAGAACCATCACCCTTCTTAAATGACGTGTTGAGATTAATACTTTGAGGGCAGCCACTGCCTGTGTTTTACTGATACTTTCAAAGAGTGTATCATAGGTTGCAAGTTGCTGTCTGAGAAGTTCTTATAGGGTCTGTTTGTGTATGTATATCACAGATTTTAGACTGATAGTAAGCTCTTCCAAACAAAGACATTTAAGAAAATGCATCATTTGCTTTCTAATTATTTGTGTTTTCCTCTTCTCTCCATGCCACTACAATTAGAACTCAGCAGTATTAGAGACACCACACCATAATTGGATGTTGGTTGAAGAAACAAAGGTTTAAGTGGCCTGGTTATGCAACCAAGTCTTACAGCAGGTTGAGATATAGCCACAAATTGATTAATCTATTTATGTGTAATGGCATTTAAATCATACAATGTCACTTTTTAGCACATTTCACTTTCATACTCACTGTCTGAAGATAACCTGCACTAAGGTGAGTCTTTGCCATCATGGGTCAAGTGATAGAGTTCCTGACACTTACTGAGAGGGCTGGCAGTTTGAAGCTCGGTGCTGACTACTGTAGGTAGCATAACACAGCACGGACTTTGGAACTGAATATGGTCTTTGAGATAAAAGGAAAATTTCTTTTTCAAGTGTTAGGGCTTATGGTATGGTTAGGACAATGGTTTTGATTACGCTTAGTGGAACAACATTTAAATGTAATTAAACTAAAAAAAAATCTTTGAATCATTTATATTTGTCAAGTAAATTTATCTGCTGAATTTGCAAAACACTTAACATTGTATCTTTTCACAATCTTTTCACTAACCGGTGCTTAATGTCACACTAAACTGACAAAAAAAGTGGTGTACCCACAGAAGACACTTCCACCTAAAATACATTATTTTGAAAGACTTGACTATCAAAAATAAATAAATTTAACTATTTCATAATTTACCATGAGACTACACCAGGGTTGTATGTATAAACAGAACTATCTACAAGTTCTGTTTATACAATTTTCCTCTACTTTGTTTTCCAGTTCATTTCAAAGCCATGCTTCTTATATATTGTGGTTATTCATACAGCTTTGCTTAACTGCAGCCACAGCCACAGAAAAAGAAAAGATGAGCACCCACACTCAAACAAAGAGGCATTCAAACAAAATAATAACAACCCACCACAATGATTAGCCAGCAGCATGACACAGTATATGAAACTTGTTAGTTAGGTTAGGTTAGTTGCTTCATTTTAAAAAGAAACAGTTGAAACCTGTGGTCGTGTCAGTTTGGGTTTTTCAGGTAAATTTCACAACATCTTTTCCTGCTGCTAATTTAGTGGACACTGCATGTATTGTGAAAAACACAAACACAACATTCCAGAGTTGTTGAGAATGAGTTTCTAGTTCCTCCCTCTGGAGTACTTTGTCACTGTGTAAAACTAAGTATAAAATCAATATTTTAGACATAAATAACACATTATGTTTACACATAAAATACAGGATAATCTAGAATTTTGTAGAGAAATTTTATATTATCAAATCACATTATTTTTTTTACTGCTTATCCAGCTTCTTGGGTGGACCCCCCACAGTTTATCCACTGTGTGAAACTATCCAGTTTAGCATCTCCCTAAAAGCTTTGTTTTGATTGGCTGCCCCTCATTGTGGAGGTTCTGAAACAAAATGTAAAATTATTAAACAAAAACAAATCGTACAGACGAGTATATTACAGAGCAAGTTCAACATAGCCAGGCTTAGCTGGCTCGACAAAACCTAAAACCGCAGAGATAAGGGGTATCATGACGGTGGTCATCAACTTTCTTTGTTAACTGAGGCTTTCTGCCTCAGCAAACATAAAAAGGGGTGTTTGATGCATCACTTGACTCCTCTTCTGCACAAAATGGATCACTTGAGCACCCCCAATTAGGACTTTTTCAGTGGAAAGGGTGATACAGGTGTATAAAGAATATAAAAAACTATAACACTGAAGTGCAACACTTTTGCGTCAGATAAACCAAGACAATAATGCTGCAGAAAATCATTAGCATGAATTAATATAGTTATTTTACAGCTCAGTGTGTTCTTGGTGCTGCTGTTTATTTCTAAAGTGACAGCTGCACATTAGAGCTCTGAAACTTTAAACTGGTATACATTTAAACATTACAGTTACTCAGTGTGTTGAGGTCTGACTCTGTCCCATAGACTATTGAAGGAGACTTGGAAACCACTAATTTGTCGCCTATTCAAATCAATGTATTTAATTGACTGAATAGGTGATAAATAGCCTGCAACTGTAACCGATCAATTTTCTAATATGTGTTCGAGAAGCTGCAATCCCAGCAGTGTAAAAAACAGACTCAGCAGCAGATTAGGACCAAACATAAAAAAAAAAAAATTAATTAATTAAAAAAAAAAAAAACCCACACATTTATGGATTTTCTGCATCAGCAACAGAATACATGCGATTTCCAGTGACAATTCAACACATACAGTTTGTGCTGCTGTAACTTTACAGCAGTGAATTTAACAGGTTGCATATATAAAGATTATTCCTTTATCTATAATTTATATCACTTTCTGTAAGTAAAAGGATTAGTGAAAATGTGGCAATTCCAGCCAATTTTAAACTGAAACTCTGAACATAACCATAACAGCACAAGTTGCTACAGTGATCTAGCCAGGTAAAAAGAGAGTCAACTTCATGATATTGAAGACTGACTTTAGGCTCAACATACCTTGCTAACCCATTAATCTCACTTCATAGTACACCCCTCATGTTTGATTATGAATCTAATCCAGAATATTAGAGTGGACAGTATGAATATGATGACCTCTGTCTGATATTACTCTCATCAGATGCTTTGTAATGGGACATAACTGTGAATTTAGTCAGTTAAGAAAGTGTTAAGCTTTCTTTATGTGTCATTATTAATTAGATGTACATAAGAGAAATGCATTATAACGCTGACTTAAGTGGAAACTGCCATCAGGAAATACAGAAGCTGTCAAAGGCAAGATGCAAGGTACACCCTGGACAAGTCACCAGTGTATCACTGGGCTAACACAAAGAGACAGAAAACCACACCTACAGCCAATTTAAAATCACCAATTAACATAACAAGCATGTCTTTGGACTGTGGGAGAAAACCCACACTGAGAGGCTTCAGCTGACCAAAAGTCATGAACCAAGAACCTTCATGCTGCAATGTGACAGGGCTAACCACTACACCACTTCCAATTACTTTGACAACTTAAGGCATAGTTCTCTTGAGCTATGAGCTCTTGAGTGCAGCTTCAGTACAGTATCTGAAATGTTAAGTCAGCACAGTGCTATAAATTCATACAGGTTTCAAATGGAAAACTGAAAATAAATACAGAATCTTATGGTTTCTGACAAATCAGTGAATAATCATGTCAAATATGTAACTGTTTCTTTGTTGGATGCATTTGTAGAAAGTAATTAAAATCATTATTTGAATAGCTCATCTTTACACAACAGGTGACTCGAACTGGTTGCTGTGTTCCAATCAGTATTGCCTTGCCAAACAATGCAGCTAATTACCACTGCTGTTTGTCAAAACAATGTGATGCAACATGACCCATCATAAAAATTGAAACCAGGCAGACAGGCACAGGGCATAACTCAGATTTACTATCTATACTGGACAAATACAAAAATGTTTACAAGCTCATTTCCCAAAAAGGTGAGAAAAAACCCAAAACAAACAAACAAACAAACAAACAAACAAAAAAACAGAATGCAATGAGTTGTTAATCACTTAAAATAGTACAAAGACAACATATCAAATGTTTTAACTGGAGATTTTTTTTTTTTTTTTTTTAATATGCTATTTTTGA
>VUQI01056788.1:0-11146 GCA_015106735.1 Paratilapia polleni
TTTTTTAAGTTATTGACGATAATACAAATCGAAAGATTCTAAATGTATACTATAATTCAAAATAACAATTGTAAACAACTAATTCCATATCAGGACTCACCCACTTTGCATCACCAGTGGTTATTTTGTCGCTTGAAGTTGCTGAATGTCATTAACTTTTGATGGTCTCTGATTGCCACATCACTGCTATTTGTTTCCTGTGTGGACACCACTTAATTCCTCAAGCAGCCGATTGCCTGCAACAATGCTTAACTGTGTTTCAAAGTAGCATCAACGTGAAGGCCAGGACTCAAGATTTCCCAGCAGAACATTGTATTGTAACGATATTCTCTTCACCTGTCAGCATTAGGTTTTGGCTGATAACTTCAAACAGTTGCTTTGTATTCAGGTCACTTTGCACTTCACACCTTTTATTGTGCTGTAGATTTTGTTTTAAATGGTTAAAATGGCTATTTTACATATCAAACTACACTGATGTTTTTCTTTCATAATGTCAAGAATGAAATCATACTTTCAGAAAGTTTTGCCCATTTTAGGGAAAAAATCTTTAGTTTACAAAAAGCACTTTGTAGTAGCCCCCATAGCAGCAAGTACAGCTTTGAGTTTTGGGTGAGTCACTACTGGATTTGCTGTTATGGAGAAATCCCCTAACATAATGCTACCATGACTACGATTTACTGTAGAGATGCAAAAAACACACAGCATTTCTCATTTACTGGCTAATGCCAGTCACTCCAAACATGTCATTTTAAAGAGTACAAAGGTGCAAGCGTGGGCTGTATGTGTGTGTGTGTACATGCATGGGCACTCACACCATGTTGCAGATTATATGCAGATTTGTCATAATTTGTAAATAATAAATAAGATAAACATAGCCTTGATTTGCAAGCTACTTGTGATCACCCTGACCATCATCAGTCCCCTGAGATCATCATCAGCTGTCACAACCATATTCTTGACAAAGCTCAGCTTCAGAATTAGGGTAGAACTGTATTTCATGAGGGCTTTGGTCAAAACTATGTAAAATGGCCAATAATAAATAAAATAATTTTTTTTGGTTGTTTGCCATATTAAACATTTCATTGACACACTGGGTTTTTTAAAGAAAAAACATTTTTCTTGTTCCATACCACAGCAAGAATAAATGATATTTTGGTGGTTAAGGAATGCTTTTAAATTACTTTAACTCTTTCCCCCATAAAGATGACATTTGACCTACCCTGTACCCTAATGACGTGTTTTGGCACCTCAATATATATATCAATAAAGAGGTGGTCTGACGACCATTAGGATGGGCTCTGGGTTTTTCCAAGAGTAGCCCTAGTAAGCTGTATATGGATTACTCCTAGTAGGCGTCCAAGGGGGAAAGAGTTAAATCTCTTTTTTATAATATGAAGAGGGGTTTGGAAGACACTTTTTAAAATTACGAAATATTATTAAATACAGTGGTTTATGAAAGTACTCAGACCCCCTTCACTTTTTTCAGTTTTGTTATGCTGCAGCCTGATGCTACAATCATTTAAATTGATTTTTTTTTCTCATTAACCTACACTCAGTACCCCACAATGATAAACTGAAAAAAGAATCTTAAGATTTTTTTAAAAAGAAAAAAAAACCAAACTGAAATATCACATTTACATACGTATTCAGACATTTTGCAAAAACACTTGAAATTTAGTTCAGGTGCCTCCCATTTCTCTTGATAATTTTGATATGGCCATTTGTATGGCACAGTCCTTAAAAGCGATGTATGAATGTGCTTTGGTCAATATGACTTTAAAAGAGCTACTATGTTAATAAAGTTTAGCCTATCTGAAGTCAGGAAGGAAAGCTGACAAAAATGCTAACTGTGTAAACTAACACAGTATCACAGCTCTGTCATTAAGACACGGGAGAATCTGACAGATTATAGGTGTTTTTCCATTCAATTAATGTTTAAATGTGCTTAAGGTAACTGTAGCTGTATCCTGTTGGCTGCAGCACTGGTGGTGTTTAACGCTCTGAGAGCAAGTAAAGAATAAATAGAAGATAGGCACCTTGTTTTAGGATTAATGCTTATAGAACAATTTTTTTTTTTTCCTGTTCGCAGCCAACAGTGGGAAAAAAAACAAAAGAAAAATCAAGGAATAAAGTTGCTTCCAAGAATCTATATCTGTTACTAACACTCATCCGGCAAAGACAAACACAGGGAAAGACGGTCTTAAAAAAAACTATAGACTCTATTACTACCTGAGTACTGGGGTCTGAGTGATCTTCCAAGAACGGCGACGCTATTTTCTGGAGAACTGATTGGTCAGTAGATGGTGGGTTTGTACATGTTGCTCTCTTGTCATAACCTGAATGGGAGCAGGTTAGGTCTGCAGCATAAGTTAACATGACGATGCACCCTGGTAAGAAATGAACCATCCATTCAGGTTTAACCCTCACTAAGCTAATCCTGTTTTATAGTACAGGCCTCTGGAGAATGGAGCTGGCACTGGTGTCCGGTTGTAGGGCAGTATCCTCCTTGGCTTTAGAGGTATGGCTCTTCAGTTTTTGGATGCTGTTTTGTTTTTTCTGAGTAATTCTGGCATTTTGTTATTTTTGTCAGGGATAAGGTCCTTTTTGTCCTGCAGCTCTACTTCCCACTTCCCCTTCTTTTGCTTGGACTTGATAACATGTTTTTAAATTAATTAAGTTGAGGTCGATGCAACTATGTGTATGTATAAAGTTATTACGTGTTAATTTGACTTAGTTTCATGCATACCATCTGACTGCTTGGTCCTCTCTGTCTTCTCAGGTTCTTGTTTCTGAGCTGGAGACTCTTTGGTTGTCTTGGGAATCTTCTCAATCTTTCCTATTAGCTAATGTTGGGACGGAAAAAAAAACAACAACAACAAAAAAACAAACTGTTAACACCTTGTGGTTTTTCAGGAAAACCACTGACCTGTTTAAGGTTAGTGGTTTAAGGTCAGAGCCTGTTTAAAATAGCTAAAAATTGAATGTGTTGTCAATAAGATCAAATTATGTGTTTTTGTTTCATTTAGCAAGTACTGGATGAAAATGTTGAAATGGAAATAAAGTATACACCTTTGTGGGTTTGCTACTGCTCTTCTCTGCGGCGGGTTGATGCCTGCGGGGTGCGCGATCTTTTGCTTCGCAGTTTAATAGGAACTTTTCAAAAAGGTTAGTTGAACCGGTGGCATCCTTCTGTCCCAATACCTCCTCTTTAGTCACCTCATCCTCCTTACTCTTAGTGGTACTAGCAGCTGTGACAGAGGATGAGGACGATGACGAGGATGTGGATGGGACTTTGGGTGGTGCTGAAGTGCTCTCCTGCCCTTTGCTCTTAGCTTTTTTAAGTAGGGTGGAGCTGTCACTCGAGTCCGATTGTAGGGCAGTATCCTCTTTTGCTTTAGAGGTATAGCTCTTCAATTTTTGGAGGCTGCTTTCTTTCTGAGTAGCATCTGGCTTTTTGTTCTTTTTGTCATGGATAAGGTCCTTTATGCCCTGCAGCTTTACTTCCCACTTCCCCTTTTTTTGTTTGGACTTGTCATCCGAACCTGCTTTTTCACCCGATTTTGTTATAGTCTCAGTTGATGCAGAGTCATCCATTTGGGACTCTGACGGGCCTTCGCTCAGGTCATCCTCCAGCGGAGCAGTGGCCTCATCTTCAGAGGTTTCAATCTTCCTCTCTTTCTTCCCTTTCTTTTTCTTCCCCTCATCGCCCTTTTCTTTTTTATGCTTCCCTCCCTCTTTTCCCTTTTCCTTCTTGTGTTTCTTAGAGGGAACAGGCTCATCGTCTTCCTCTTCAGAGTCAACCACACGTTTTTTTGATTCAGTCTTTCTCTCCTTGGAAGGAGAGGGTGGGGTTGGGACTCTATCTTCTTCATCGTCTGTTTCTGGTGCCGGCAGGGGCCTAAACTCTTCTTTCCGTTTGTCCTTCTTCTTTTTCTTCTTCTCCTTAAGATGTGGTTCTTCTTCCTCCTCGTCTTCTTCCCGGATTTTTTTCTTTTTCTTCTTCTTGACGGGTGCCTCAGTTGGTCGGTCTTTGTCGCTGTCACTCTCTGAGTCAGCATCAAACACGTCGCTCTTTGGAGGCAGCAGTTTCTAACAAGAGAGTGGGACAGGTAATGTCATATTTTGGAAATACAAATTATTTTTTGACTTCCTCACTTAACCCTCCTGTTACGTTTGTTTCTCTGAAACAGCAATGATGTAGGGCATGTTTAATTATCCAAAAGTGCCAGAAACCAAAAATCCCAATAAACATTGTTTATATCTCATTATTAACACCATTATTAACCATTTCAATCAATATTTAGTGCAGTGGTGTTCTTTACCTCTCACAGATCATGGTTCAATGAAGATAATTCACTCATTTTTCATAAAAAAAAAAAAAAAAAAGCAGTTTAAAACTTAAGACCTACATATAAAATACATGACATTGATTTTTTTTTTTTTTAATATTAGATTACATTTTGAATGTTTTTCTTTTTATGGAGTGAGGTTGATAAATTAACATGAGACACCTCAAACTGACCTGGTGACTTAAAATCAAGACAAATGACTCATGAGGATTTGTATTGAAAGTAAACATTTAAGCAATGTTTTTGAACCAGAAATGAAAAAAATAACAAAACAACAAAATAAGAGATTGGCAATATGAACACAGTGGATGTGCATGTGTGTCTGTGAGTCTCCACAGAACACAAGTGACATGTCATCACGCTGTGATAGTAAACAATATACAATGTTTAGAACCAGAAATACACAAAAACTAATAGGTCGAAATGAAAAAGGTGTATGGGTGTGCGTCTACACAGCACATGACGGACATGTCATCGTAGTGTTCTTTGTGCAAATGAATTTTGCACATTTCACACAGGTCATGTTCGTCTTGACATGATCAGATGGCTCGCAGACGTGGCACCTCTTCCTTTTTCCCCCAGCAGCAACCTAGAAAGAAGAGGATGATGATTACTGTTTTTTTTGCTGATCCCAAGACACACAGAACATGATCTCACACACACACACACACACACACACGCACGCACACACATCCACACACTTACTTACCTCACGCACTGGTGTGAAGTCCTCTCCTGGATCTCCCTCACTGTAGCTGCAGCAGCTGGGGTCCTTGGCGTGTGCTGCCCCTGTTGTATATGCGGTACCACAAGCGCCTTCCCCAGCTCCTCAAGGAAGATGCGCCTCTTGTACAGCTTTGACACATTCCACTCAGGAAAGATCTCCATCCAAATGACAAATGCGTTGTAGGTTGATACATCAATCATGTTGTAAAAGACCAGTGGCCAGTGGTCATTCGCTTGGTGCTGTAGGACTTTGTCCAAGTTGTCCACCCCCCCCTTTGCTGGCATTGTAGTCTAGGATCATAGTCGGTTTTTGGTCCTCTCGTGTGCTGATTTCAGCATTTTTGTGCAAAGTGCTCATGAGCACAACATTTTCCCCTTTTTGGGGCAGTAAGACACTGGGCCTGTGGTGTCTGTGAAGGCAAACATGGAAGACTGAGGGGCTCTGTTCTTGGTTACCAGCAGCTCAGCAGGGAGTTCAGTCCTTTTCTTTCGGACCATTCTGTCCATCGTGAGCTTTCTCTTTAGAAGCTCCTGACCCAAGCTGTAGCTTGTGAAAAAATTGTCACAGGTTATGTTGTGCCCCCTGAGACCTTGTGCCATGTCAAGCACGACCCTCATACCCTAATTCTTCTCTGGGGCTCCCCCAACTGGTTTAACCAGTGTAAACCTGCAAGTTCAATGCATAGCTGTGTTTGCATCACATGCTGCCCAGATTTTTGTGCTGTACTTAGCGGGTCTGGAAGGCATATATTGCCTAAATGGGCAGCGACCTCTGAATGCCACTAGCCTTTCATCAACTGTGACATTAGGGCCTGGGTTATAGAGTAGTGGAAGTTGCTCTACCCACTTGTCCCACACTGTCCTAATAGCTGCCAGCTTGTCTCTCTCCCATCTGATAGCCCTTTTCTCTCGTTTATCAAATCGGAGAAAATATGAAAAGTCTCCAGAGACATTGTAGCACGAAATATAGCCCTGCCTGTCCCTGCATCCCACAGACTGGCTGCTGATTCATCCTTTGACTCAAAGACCCCGGCCAGGATGAGGACCCCCAAATATGCATGTAAATGCATTTTATCCAGCTCCTTCCACTTCTCCCCCAAAACACGCCTTCCTTCTAGATTAGTCATTTCGAGCATGATTTTCTGTATTGAGTTGGGCATGAGCAGCTCAAAAGTTGACTTGATGTCTGTCACACGAGTTACTGCCATCCTAGTGGGCCCTGGCACTGTCTTTATTAGAAACCAAAAATCCCAATAAACATTGTTTATATCTCAATATTAACACCATTACATTTCTTTATTATGTTTTCTGCAGACAGTTTTGCCTGATGTATATTTGGGGATGAAGACCACTATATTTCACAATTTTTTGATGTGGATGTCTTGCTTGGAGGAATATGAATAGCAGTTTACTCATTTGGGTCATAATCAGAATCATCAGACTCAGAATTGACCCCAGGATGATCATCTTCAGACACATCCTCCTCTATTTCACTGTCATGATCAAAGATGAGTTCCAGGGCCTCCAGGGCTGTCAACTGTTTACTTCGGCTGCTCATTTTGCAAAGCTCTGACAGGTGAGTATATCATATGTAGCTACAGAGTGTAATGTTGTTAGGACTCCCTTGCAGAGAATCTTTATATGTTTTGCTCCTCCCCTGCTGAGTGTCCACTCAATGTGCGTTTAGTTTGCCCACGGGAACAGAAAAGGTTCCCGTCAAAAGTCATAACAACACCTGCATTCTCGCACTTTATAGATGAGGTCAATAGAATAGGGAGACGGTGTGTGTGTGTGTGTGTGTGTGTGACTGGGGTGAAATATGTCTCACCGTTGCAAAGAAACAAATAGTATTTGACACTTCTGATCCCTTCAACCTCCACTTTGACTGCTGGGTCAAACTGACCCGAACAGCATCTATGTAAAATCAAGATGCAAGGGGGGTTACAAATATGTGAAATGAACCATTTTCATTTTATATGTTGATTACACGTATTAAGCCAAGCACAAGAAGTTTCATACTGAAAATATTATTTTAACTGTTTTTTTGGTTGTTTTTTTTTAGATTTTTAATTTTAAAATGGGTCAATTTGACCTGCAACATAACAGGAGGGTTAAGACTGATGGCCTACACCAATATTATTGTTTACAGCATCAGCAGCATTCTGTAAACCAGACTTACCACACTCTTCTTGGCTTCTGCCTCTTTCTTGGCCTTAGCTTCAGCCAGCGACTTCTTAAAAGCCAATAGGACTTCACGACAGTCTTCTAAATGGGCCTCTGGCTCCCAAGTGTCATCGTCAGAGCAGTAGTTCTTCCAGCGAACTCTGTAGAGCACTTCACCCTGAAAACAAGTGAGGGAAGATGAGCTTAGCATTACCCCCCACACGCTGACCTGACACAGTGGCTGAGATCACAGGCCAACAGAATCTATAGCAACAGAAGATTTCCACATGATAGCCGAGACACAAGCAAACACGGCTCGCAGGTTACATAACATTAGTTATAGTAATTCGAACAGTGGATGCCTGTCTTCATAACATGTAACACTGAAGAATTCATTGAGGAGAAAAAGCAAAACACTTAAAGCTGCAGTGAGAAACTGCTGGAAGAAAATGCAGAAAAAAAGCACAAGGCAAAAACAGTTAACTGCAGAAACAGATATTTAAAGACATGGACCAGAGTAGTTGTAGAAGTAGTAGTGTGTGTATACATTTCAAAAATGTGTGTGTTTTTTTTTTTTGACTCGGGATATACTTTTCACATATTTAACACAGTTAGTTTCACAGTTGGCTCTGGTGGGTCGGGAGCAACTGGGAGTGAGCAAGAGAGATGCAATATCCTTTAAAAAGCAGAGTAACATGCACATTTCAGGCAATCTCTCTTGGGGGACGCAGACAGCGTTGCATCAGATTGCACACATATAAAGTTACATAAATACTACAGCACCCGACATCAAAAAGGTCCAGAAGTTTCCACTGGGCACTCAACACACTTCAGGCAGACTATAGCATTACTTCCTGTCTGTATCTGCTTTCTACACAGGTGGCACAGACCAGAGAGACTTCAGAGACTTTACAATGTAAGACCAGCTGCAACGAGTGTAAAAGCAAGGTGCTGATAATAACTTACTAGAGATAGTATTACCTCAGACACTTCCTTGACAGTGTGACCGTCATCTTGCACCTCTAGCATTTGATTAAAGAGCCCAGCTGGTCAGTAATCTCCATGTACTGTATCAATGCTCGGGTGTGAATAGTGATTTCGCCTTTCTTTTGGTGCTAGTCAACCAAATTTAGTTATGACTTTCTTTATGCAAAATCACTTACTTAATAAAATAATATGTCTTAAGCATTTAGATACATGTGTCATCTCTGTTCTTTGTAATCCTTTAAACCCCCCCACTAATTCACTGATTCCAACCCTTGGGGCAAAAAAAAAAAAAGGCTGAATATTTAAACTGATGTAAACAAATGAAAAGCGGTGCCATTTACACTTTGTAGCAAGCCCTGACACTCAAAAAAAACAAAAACATTTTCACTCCCAAAGCTATTAATCCCTGTAGCGAAGAGCTAGTCAATGTTTAAGGTGAAAGACATGTGGCTCCCTTGAAACAATGTATGACTGAAAACAAAAACACGAAGTGCATGAAGTGCACGTTTTTCAGTTTACAACTGTCACGAGCTTCACGCTATGATGTAATTAATCTGTGCAAGTCCTAAATAAACATTTGTCTAAAACAAAGAACGTAAGTTAGAAAACAGATCTGGTAAAAAAAAATAAATGTAATGTCACTGTCATTACAGTACTTTACCACAATCTTACAAAGACCCAAGTTAATATAAGCCAGAAAGGTATCAAATGTAGTTAAGTATTGGCTACTGTGGCATTCTGTTTATGCACAAAAGATCCAAACCATGTTTCTCCGCCACTTTATGCAGTTATAAATACGGCGGCCACCGGGCTAACCTAAAATTAGCTGGTGTTAGTAAATTCACATGGATTCATTACGTTAACGCACAATCTTTTCATACGCTATGAGACTTGCATTATTCGGGGATTTATACGATATGGCTTTGCAGCTATGCAAACATGATGAAAATATTTCCAAGCCTGCAACGCGTCCGTCCTTGGCCTCAGCAGGGGAGAGGCGAGCGGACATCATGGGAGAAGTTGTGCTTGGGAAAAGATGCTATGTATGGACGAAGAGCGAGCCACGACGAAAAACAGAAAACGCACATAATGAAGACACACATAAGCAATTCGATGCATCAAAATGCACTGTAGAAGGGTGTTTTGTGAACATAAAGGGTCTGTCCGCCGTTGTAGGTGGGCTATGCCTCGTGAAAGTGGACTGAAAGAAATGCCAGCCATGTTTGCAAAGCTAGCCAGGCGGCTACGTAGCACTTAGCTATCTTTACCTCTTCCACCCGCATGTCAATGATCTTTTCCACTTCGTACACATCTTCTTCCTCATCTTGTTCGCTGTCCGCGGGCTCTACCTTGTCGGTTTCAGCCGCCATGGCTGCGTGGTAGTGTTGATTTCCTAAAATCTGTCTATTTTGGGGTTTGCACTCAAAAAGGCCGCTGTGTTGACAGAGGTAGGACACTGCCGTACCTGGCTGTAGTACAGTACTAGTGACTGCACTAGCTCTGCAGCTCAGAGGGTTGTACTGAGCGGAGACCAGCTACCGCCCGCTTTCACAAGATGCGTTCAAATGCTGCCCCTAATCGCCCAACGTAACGCTCCTAAATCCTACCGATGAAGTCCATCAATTTCAGTTCATTTTTGTTGAAGCTTATACTCTAAAAAAATCTAACATGTGCTTTGGGATAATACGTTTTAATCGAAATAATATATATAGACGCAAAACGAATGTATAGGTAGCAAATGACGGTAGATGGTTTTATATGCCTTCTGAATAGGCTTTAATGCCCTGTTAAAGGTTTAAAGAAATGCCATGCATACAGTGCATTAGATGACTACATTAATTATATAAAAAATACTATTTTAAGACGTATTCACTAGTTTCTGTCAACTGTTTTGTCATTTTTAGACGATGACATCCAAAAGTTCAAAGTTTCTAAAATGCATCAAGAATCACCGCTTGATTTTTTTATATATTTGCGAGCATTGAAAAACATAGTGGCCTGGTGAGGACAGGCCGTCAGAGCAAGAAATCAAGTCATAAATCTGCTAAAAACCTTTTAAAACGTAGAACACAGATTTCATACACAGTTCAATCTAAGCAAAAAACTAAAACCAACTCATTCATTCATGTTTTTAATTCTTCAGTACAGAGGCGGCCCAAGGTTTTATGGGGCCTGAAGCAGAATTTGATTTAAGGCCTCTGCCTCCAGGTTGTGTCCATTTGCGTAGGTATTTGCCTACAGAGAGTCTACGGAGAGCCTATGGAGAGGGGTTTTCACCCTACACAAAGGTGCTCCCATGTAGTCCTCCAAAAACCCAACGGCGTGTAGCTCGACTGTGTGTAGGTCAAACACTGATTGGTTGACAAGCCAACAGGAACAGGGAAGGGAGCAACAGCGGAGTTCACCGATAATGGGAGAAGCATGAAAAAATGTCAAAGATAAAGAAAATACTGTAAGAAAAGAACAGACAGTGGTTGTTTTTAACGCTCGGTTTCACTCCAGCTCTTTGTATGTTATAACTTCACTGCTGTTGTTCGCTCGGACCAACAACAACGCAAGCGAGAGTAACCTACAGACTGGTTGTACCACATACTTTGGATACTGCCGCCATCTGGCAACAGACGCGCTCTGCAGGTAGATGGGCTGCCCGTAGCTCCCTACGATCTGCTATCGCACTGCCAACGCACTGCCAGCAGAGACCCATGGTGAGCGCTTTCCAGTGTGCATGACTGTGACCCCGGCTCTGACAGTGAAAACGATTAAACTTGTAGCTTTAAGTTGTCAGTCTGTTAATATATTTATCAAAACATTCCACTTTCTCTTCCACGATTACTATTGATATGTGACACACAAAAATATACATTTATCAACCTCTCTTTCAAGTGCTCTTGAGGGCCGCCTGCTGGTGTGGAGGTCCCAAG
>VUQI01056793.1:0-11101 GCA_015106735.1 Paratilapia polleni
AATGTCATGGTCCCAGCAGGCCCTGCTCCTTTTTCTCCTTTTCCTCCTGTGTCTTCTCTCTCTCTCTCTCTCTCTCTCTCGCTCTCTCTCTCTCTTTCTATCTCCCCTACTTCCCCCACTCTCTTTTTTTCAATTTCACAGCTCCACATTTGCCACTGATTCAGGCCATTACCTTAGTCTAAATGACATTTCAACAACTGTCATTTTCTGTATTCAATTTTAGATCAACAGGGACACATATGTTCTTCCAGTGATCTCAACCCAAACACACTTTTAAGTATAACTACAAATTAAATATAGAACTGGAAGTTTATTAAAGCATATTCAAAATAAAATCAAAATCTATGGAATGAATAGGCCACTGTAATAAAAACATAAAAAGAACAAAATGCACTCAAAATACACAAAATGCTCTTTTATATCCCATTTTTATAAAGCCAATAAAACCACTCTAGGAACTAGAGAGAGAGAGAGAGATTAAATCTAAGCTGATGTGTTCTAAAGAAGATGTTTTTACATCAGCCTTGGTGCCATTGGCTTTCCTGTGCTCTATGTCTATTTGTAGCTTGGTTTTAATGTGACCATGTCATTGCTTTTGATTTCTGTGTAATAGCTCTGTGAGCATTTACAAGTTAGAGAAATGGCCCCAGTCCATTTCTCCAAATTGTCACACATAGCAAGGGGTCCTTCAGAAATAATTAGTTTGTTACGTGCTGTCAGAACGAGCAATGCAAATCAAGGTCCCGCATCTTGTTATGTGATAATTTATTGATCCAGTCAGAGAAGATAACATCTAATTTACTAATGAAGGGTTATTGAACAATGCACCTCAGAGGAGAGAGAAGACAAAGGAGAGCTCTACCCAGCCAGCTGGATGAGGTTTTTTTTTTTTTTTCCGTATGCTATCTAAACAGCTTGCTAATAGAAATTTTTTTTTTCCTCTCACATATTGGAATGATATTCATCACATTGCTTTCAGTGAGTTGACACAGTAATGCATTTTGGACAGACCAATTTCCCTGGAAGCTTAGCAGGAATAATATGTTCTTTTGTTTTTTTGTGTTTTGTTTTGTTTAAATTTAATATAAGGTCTTCGTACTGTCTTTACTAACTCCATGTCTTCCGAGGTCAAATTTCAAAGTGAAGGGAATAATAATGCTGCAAATGTTGAGATATGTAGTATTTTATTTCTAATTGTGGAAATAACTGCCCAGTATGAGAGCTGAGCTTAAGCCTTGGTCTCAGAGGTAGTGTCACCTCGAGATGACGTGTTTCCCAAAGTGTCAGACATACTGGTAGACTGATTCAATTTTCTGTCTGCTTATTTGAAATTGTGAGTCTATACTTTTCTAAGGATAAATCTTAAGAAGCATTTTATTGCTTCTGAGACCAGCCAAGCAGCTGTTTGTGCCAGTAATATTTTTTTTCTTTTGAGAGCTTATAAGACACCTTCAATGACTGCAGTGTTCTGTGTTTGTTGGTGCTAGCTTTAAGCTGTTATTCTGAAGGTCAAATCTAAGTGAAATCAGGATAGACCAGTGTACAAAGCACTGCCTCATGAAACAGTCTGTGATTTTAAATCGATTTGTGTTTTATATGATGGGCATAAGGCCACTGGCCCTCCAGCCATCACAGTAGAAGGAGTCTCAGTGCTGGTGTTAATGAGAAAGGCTATTGTACATGTTGACATCAGATAAGATCAGGATGCAGTATGCTACGGGTGCATTACTAGGTTTATAAAGTCCAATTTTGTTGGTAATTGTCTGCAATGTGGGCAAGAGAGTAGTATTTGTAGTTTACTTGATGTGGATAGTATTAGTGGAAGATGCTTTTGCTTTGCCTACTAGGGCAAATGAATGAAGAACAAGCTTTCTGAAAAAAGATGGTTTTACAAATAGAATAGACTTGACTTGATTTTGAAAATACCCAAACCTCTTCTGTAGAAGGGAGAGAAGGAAACGTATCCCGTCTGTCATTTCAGTGCACTGACTTAAACAAATGACTAGTGGGGAAAAAAAAAACCATTGACCAGAGGTGTTACCAGGAAGCTTTTAAGTGTTAAAACTTGCCTAGAAAGACTTTTGGGCCTAAAATGATTTAAATACAACCTCAGATCAACAAAAACACAAGACATGTTACACATTACACACACACATTATTTAACAACAACTAAGCCAAAATGCAAAAGCAGTGTGTGAAAAAGTAAGGACACCCTTACTGCTTCCAATAGGAATTAAGAGCGTAAGTGGCAGCCAGGTCCTGCTAATCAAATGCACTTGATTAATTGATCATCAGCAAATGTGAAAACCTCTATAAAAGCAGAGGTTCTGGCAGTTTGCTGGTCTGGAGCATTCAGGTGTGTGTTAACACAATGCCTAGGAGGAAAGACATCAGCAGTGATCTTAAAAAAGCAACTGTTGCTGCCCATCAGTCTGGGAAGGGTTACAAGGCCATTTCCAAACAATTTGAAGTCCATCATTCTACAGTGAGAAAAGTTATTCACAAGTGGAAAACATTCAAGACAATAGACAATCTTCCCAGGAGTGGACGTCCCAGTAAATTCACCCCAAGGTCAGACTGCTCAATGCATAGGAGAAAAACAAAACAAAACAAACAAACAAAAAAAAATCCCAAGAGCTACATCTCAGGCTCTCCAGGCTTTGGTTAGCATGTTAAATGTTAAAGTTCATGACAGTACAATTAGAAAAAGACAGAACAAGTATGGCTTGTATGGAAGGGTTGCCAGGAGAAAGCCTCTTCTCTCTAAAAAGAACATGCCAGGATGGCTTAGGTTTGCAAAGTTTCATCTGAATAAACCACAAGACTTCTGGAACAGATGAGACCAAAGTGGAGATGTTTGGCCATATGGCATAGCACCATGTTTGACTAAAACCAAACACAGCATATCAGCACAAACACCTCAAACCAACTGTCAAGTACAGTGGTGGAGAGGTGATGATTTGGGCTTGTTTTGTAGCCACAGGACTTGGGCACCTTGCAGTCAGTGAGTTGACCACAAACTTCCAAAACCAAAATGTTCTAGAGTGAATTTTGAAGCCATCTGTCTGACAGCTAAAGCTTGGCCCAAATTGGGTCACACAACAGGACAATGATCCCCATGCACACCAAGTCACACAGCAAATCTACAACAGAATGACTGAAAAAGAAAAGAATCAAGGTGTTACAATGGCCCACTCAAAGTCCAGACCTCAACCTGATTGAAATGCTGTGGCGGGACCTTAAGAGAGCTGTGCATAAACAAATGCCTGCAAACCTTGAACTGAAGCAACGTTGTAAAGAAGAGTGGGCCAAAATTACTCCAAAATGATGTGAGAGACTGATAAAGGTGGTTCTACAAGCTATTGAATCATGGGTGTACTTAGTTTTTGTGCATACTGCTTCTGAATTTTGGCTTAATTTTTGTTAAATAAATAACACCACAGTGTAATATGTCATCTGTTGTTCATCTGAGGTTGTATTTAAATAATTTTAGAACCTGCTAAGGACCAGATGATTTTATTTAATTTTTCCTGATAAGTAAAACCCTATAATTGAAAGAAGGTGTACTTTCTTTTTCACATGACTGCACCTAATCACAAAAGCCAATGTCTTAGGTTTCCAAAGCTACATCTGGATAAATCAGTAAAAAGTTATTTTGGAAAAAAGAATATTGGGGCAGCAAGTAGCACAGGAAACATTGGGTGGATGTAAAGAAGAATGGATTCAACAAAACATCAGCAAATTCTGGCCCAAAATATCATGAATTCAGTCATTAAAGTAAAAACTGAAACTGACGAGGATCTGCCATCAGCTACTTCAAGAAACATAAACTGAACCTTTTAGATTGACTGTCAGTTTCGGCACGGAGTTGCTAACATCCCTTGGCAGTCAATCTGCGTAGTAAACAGATGCTAGTGGTGAGCTGATGAACACATTTAATGGAGGATTTTTTGACAGCTGGAGACCAAAAAAGAGCAAGAAGAATAGTGAATAATATTCATCTGTGGACACAAACATGATTTAAAATTGATTCTGGGATGCGTAAAGAGGAAATTGTTAGTTTTTAACCGTTAGTATTCTCCATATATCCATAAGTTGACCTCGTATCAGTGTTGCCTTTACAAGTTATTTTGTGGTTTATTTTAAATATCTTTTGATAATCCTGAACAAAAGCAGTTGTTTGAGTCAGTTCTTTATGAGAATGTATTCCAGAAAACAAAATGTTTCTTATATGTCTATGATTTTATAATATGTGCAGTAAGATGTACTTGGGTAATTTGTACATCTGTTTTATAAAAAGATTTTTCAGTGAACGTCCCTGATTGGCGCATGTCTTTTGAAGTTTTCAAGACAGCTTTATCTGCAGTCCCTCTTCAAATTTTTCTTCCATTCTGTTGCATCTGGGATTTTTTGGGAGGTCTGCAGTGGCATCTCCACTCTGTCCTGACATCTTGACCCTCCTTTTGAACAGTGTAGCAAAGCGCTCCTTTTTGCCTTGTCTGCAAATGCCAGAGTCTTTTTGTACCTTAGGGAGCATGCAGAGATCAAATGGCCACAATTCAATGTTATGAACCACACATGAGGGAACAAGTCACCAGAGGTCTACTCAGAGCACACTGTGTGCCAATATGAAGAGGTTCACTGATCACTGCCTGATAGTAGTCTCAAGGATAATGCATTTTTTCTTTGCCCATCCTACAGACAAATAAGACAGACATGGGTGCAGACAGGCTGTTGTGATTTATCCTTCCTGTTCAAGTGTCTATAAAAGAGGTTTTTCAATATCAAATTGGTTTGGAATGCAAGACCTTAAATTACCTTGACTGGCTACCTTGGGAGTAAAAGTTAAAAGTGCATTAGTTTAGCATTATTCTTTTATAAATTTTAAACACTTTATACATACGTAAACACCTATCAGAGCCGCATAACACTATTAATTTAGAGAGAAAGATAATGCACAGTGAGTCATCTTTTAATGCCTAGTGTGCATGCATGAAGGATGTTACTAAAAGAAATTATTTGCATTTCATTAGTCATGAATACACATGAGACAAAGCAGAACAAAGAAGAGCTACATGAATTTTTGAATCCAGCCCCTGATGGCTTGGTGCCTGTATGAAGCCGTGAAAAGTTTATGCTTGCATAATAACACTTACAGCATCACGTTCACACAGAGATGAATATAACCTCTCACTTCCAAATTATTTGTGCTGCCATGGAAATTCAAAGTTTCTCTACACTTGAGTAAGAATGATCATACTAAAAGCTTACACCAGATGCTATGGTTGTTACATAAGAAGCATCAACACTTTGCAAGGCTAGCCCATTTTAGGTGTTGATGTGCCATCGCCTCTGAGTGCATCGGTATGTGGGCGGTGTGCAAACCGACCCTGTGCAGCAGGAGCCAATCAAATCTGCACTGTCAGCACAGATGGGACTTCCTGGGCAGGCTGAGCAGCCTCCCCAATTGGCTGTCACTCACGGTCCGTCACTCGGAGTCTGACTGTCAGTCATACAGAACACACATGCTCCCATACAAAGGAGTGAATTGAGTTTTGGAGAAACTAAATTATTTGCCAGTAAACTGCAAAACTTTAATTCAGATAGAATTACCCTTGAGAATAGATTGGGAATGGATGCCTGAGCTCGCAATTGTTCCGTAGCAGCAGTTTACTTGTTGAAATGTGAGAGGCTCATTAGGCCTAGGGTTCCCTGATGAGACAGTTTAATTACATGCCACAGGGACTTGTGCAAGTGGTAGAGCTACCATCACAACTTTTATTAGTGCTGTGAACCAGCAAAATGTAACATTAAGTTCTTTATAATGTCATTGTTTCCATTTACAATAGTGCATACAACAGTGTTTGTACATGTACAGGTTTTTGTTTTGTGAAGGTAAGACTTTTATTTTCTTAAAATGAATACATCATCATGCTGTCAGCTGCTTCACTTCATTGCTATATAGATAAGGTGTTGGCTCAGCTAAGGATTTGCTTGCTTTTAGATACTGCATTTTTATGCACATACATGGCCATCGAATAGAGTTGATGGCTATCAAACAAACACCTGACAAGTGTTTGGAAGCTGATCTCAGGCACAACAAGCACTCTGATAGGGACAAGCGGCCACCCAGAGTGCTCTGTGCTCTTTTCGTTTGAAACTGATTTACCTCTTACCTTGTCCTCTCACATCCTTCAGAGCAACCCTTGTTCCTTTTAACCTGGAGTCGTATGCCTGAGCCAAGAATCCTGCTGTTTCTCCCTACAGATCAGTTCCCGGTGAAAATCGTTTCCTGCCTCTTTTGTTTCTTTGTTGTCTAGCAGTCTCTTTAGCATGCAGATGTGATTAGCTAATGTCACCGTGTAGCAGGGCTGATTCAGACCGTCCCTCTCTGCTGGAGTCGCTTAGACATTGCAATCCCAGGAAAATCAAATTATAGAGCCATTAATTTGTCTAGGTAATCCAGCCTGTCAGCTGCTCTGGAGAAGTAATCTCACAGGACTGCGTTCATCAAGTGTGTGATGCCAGCAGAAGTGAAGCATTATCTAATTAACAGGAGAGGACTGAGTGGCTAGGAATTACATCTGACCTGAATCACCTGCCTTCGTGCTAAAACTGTGGTGACATCTTGACAGTGTTGGGTATGTATGATTCTGAAGTATAATCTACACTGATTACCTGTTAAAGGAAGGCCCTGATTCCCAAGTTCTGAAATTTTAAAGCTAATTAAAATTCTGCTCATTGTTACCTACTTGATGCTGTACAAAATAAATGTTTCCACTGAAGGACTTTCCACTCCCAAACAGCTAGAAATACCTTCTGGAAACACAATTTGTCAATAGCATAGAGCTGGCAAGGCAAAAACAGAAGTTTTTGAGTGTGACAGTGTCTGTAAGAAGCCCATGTATATTCAAGACTTATACCTATTCAACAGCATGCAGACTTCCTCGTCAGCAAACCCGCACAAGGTGACCACCAAGTATTTGCACATTTAGCTCACTTGTACCATTGAAAGGGCACAGAGCACTGTTGCATGCATTTTGTTGTTCTACTCATTAACAGAAGACGACCTTTTGAGAAGCTGAAGAACAAAATTAGTTGGCCATAAAGGTTGAAGGAGGTGAAATGAACTTTCTTGTACCGCTATTTAGAATAAAGTTAATTATATTTAAAATAGCAGTAAATTAGAATCACTTCAAATGTAGCAGCATCAGTAATCAGATCTTTTATGATTGGGAAAATTAAAGGATTATTACACTGATACCAGATTAACTGCAGACATCTGGTAAACAGCACTAAAAGTAAGTGACAGATTCCAACTCCACTGTCTTGGAGCGCAGCTGGCAACAGTACTCTTTGGTTTCCTCTGCAGCCTCTGTGCACCAGTTCTTCTGCTGGGTTCTGGTTCGAGTGGCCCTTTAACTCACAGTTGATCCCCAGAGCAGAACAAGGACTACTGTCACCAGGTGCAGTCCAAGACAGTGGAGTTGGAGTCCATCCAGCCGCTGAATGAGAGACTCGAGACAGCTGAATGACATCGAGGACCACCATGACAGCAACCTGAGCAGCCTGCCTGTAGGGAAAAACCAGACACGAAGCTAGCTGGTAAGCAGCGACTGAACTTTCAGAAGAGTGAGAGGAATGTCCAGTAGTAAATCCACAGCACAGTCATCTCAGACAGATGAAAAAATTAAAATTGCCAAATTTACTTGGGTGGCCATCATTATATCTGGGTGGCCCACCAAAGTAAAGTCTGTATGTGGGAAACACTGAAAGAAAGAGATCCAATGTTAAATACCTATGACTGGCAAAAGTGTTCAGATGAGCAATTAATTTGAGGGTGAAATTAGATATTTCCCCTTAATAGGATCACAGTAAGGTATGTTTGGTGACCTTGTTTTTATTTTAAGAAGAAAAATATACAAAAATATAACGTATCTGTATAGATATGGGAAATATAAAAGCCTAACATGGTTAAGGCCCACAATGCTCATTGAAAGTGTTCTGGCTTCCAACACTTTGTGTTATTTTAAGAACAAGGATCTATGAAAGTCTTATCCTCACAACATATGGTGACCTGAACAGAGTGTATACCACATCTCATCTCATCCATTCAGCTGGGATAAGCTCCAGCCCACCCTCAACCCTAGATAGATAGATAGATAGATAGATAAACCAGAAGTGAACCTTTCAACAGGGTAATGATCCTAGTCACAATCACAAATACACCAAGGAATATTCAAAAAATGAAATGAGTGCTACAGAAATGGTCTAGTCAAATACTTATGCAATTATGTGGAAAAAATAAAAATACAGTAACTATGGACAAAAGTAGACCCCAGCTCTTAATCTTTGAATTCTTAGTCCCATTGCCACAGGTGTATAAAATCAAACATCTAGCTATGCAGTCTGCCTTTACAAACATTTGTGAAAGAATGGGTTGTTCTAAAGAGCTCCCTCGCTGACCACTTTATTAGGTACATCTGTTCAACTGATTGTTAACATAAATATCTAATCAGCCAATCACATGGCATCAACTCAATGCATTTAGGCATGTAGACATGGTCAAGATGACATGCTGAAGTTCAAATCAAGCATCAGAATGGGGGAGAAAGGTGATTTAAGTGACTTTAAACATGGCATGGTTGTTGGTGCCAGACAGGCTGGTCTGAGTATTTCAGAAACTGCTGATCTACTGGCATTTTCAAACATAACCATCTCTAGGGCTTACAGAGAAAGGTCTGAAAAAGAGAAAATATCCAGTGAGCAGCAGTTCTCTGGGTGAAACTGCCTTGTTGGTGACAGAGGTCAGAGGACAATGGCGAGACTGCTTCAAGTGTATAGGAAACAGCAGTAACTAAAATAACCACTCATTACAACCAAAGTATGCAGAATCTTGAAGCAGATGGGCTACAGCAGCAGAAGACCACACTGGGTGCCACTCCTGTCAGAACAGGAAACTGAGGCTACAATTCACGCAGGCTCACCAAAACTGGACAATAAAAGATTGCAAAAATGTTGTCTCGTCTGATGAGTCTCAATGTCTGCTGCGACATTCAGATGGTAGGGTCAGAGTTTGGCATAAACAACACGAAAGCATGGATCCATCCTGCCTTGTATCAACAGTTCAGGCTGCTGGTGGTGTGATGGATATTTTCTTGGTACGCTTTGGGCCCCTTAGCTGAGCTGAGCTGAGCATTGTTTGAACATCACAGCTTACCTGAGTATTGTTACTGACCATGTCCATCCCAAATCTGCAGCAACTGTGTGATGCCATCATGTCAGTATGGACCATCAAATATTGATTTCTGAACACTTCCTAAGTTAAAACATTAGTAATGTGTTGTTTAAAAATTAATATGAACTTTTTTTTTTTTTTTTTGCATTATTTGAGGTCTGAAAACACTGGACCTTTTTTTGGTATTTTGACCATTTTTTATTTTCTGCAAATTTGTCACACTTAAATGTTTCAGATCAACAAACAATTTCAATAGTAAACAAAGATAATCTGAGTAAATACAAAATGCAGTTTTTAAATGATGATTTCTTTAATTAAGGGAAAAAAGCTAATCCAAACCTACCTGGCACTATATGAAAAAGTAATTGCCCCCATGAATTAACTGTGATTAACCACATTTTTTGGAAAGATGAGTTCACTTTCACTAGCCACACCCAGGCCTGATTGCTGCCAGACCTGTTGAATCAAGAAATCACTAAAAAACTAAGAAATCAAAAGCAAATACTTTTACACAGCACTGTTTAGAGTTTGAAGTATACTTTAATGCAGAACATTTGTACTTTTACTTCAGTAAAAGTATATTTTTACTGAATGTCCATATATTGTAGTATTACTAGGATACAATCAACATGTGATTAGAGACAGTTACACCATGTGGGCTCTGTGAAGTTTTGTGGCCTGGTTAATCATGATTCATAACATAAATGTTGTGGGCGTTTCCCTGTCGTCTGCAGGTCCAGGGCAGGAGACTGGAGTGATGGATCTACAACAGACAGTAACTGAAGTTAATCAGCTGGTTAGCTGCACAGAGATAACAGCAAACCATAAAAACTTAACCCCGTGCTAGCTATGTTATCACAGGTGGTGTGTAACATAAAGTAGTTATAAGATCATTTAGATTTAAACAAAAACAAATGAGCCACTTACTGTTGTTGCATTGTGTTGTAAACACAAGACAGCATGTCATGTCCTCTTCTCCTGTCCACTCCACAGACTGTTTAGAGAACCTATAATATTAACATATATACTGGAGCCTGTACTGGAAGTGAACCCACAGTGAGTGGAGCTCTGCAGTCAGATGTGTACTGTAGTGTTACATTGAGTGAGCATCTGGCACACAGCTAAAAATAACTGTTGATAATTAATGCGGCAAACTTCATTTTCCAAATTTTAAACAAATACTGTGTAAAACAGCACTTGTGTTGCTGCCACGGTGTAGCTCGGTTTAACACAGTAAAGTGAACCTGTCACTCAGAAAATGTGGCATCACTGCTTTGAAAGTGACTAATCACATTAGGGCCCTTCTTCCTTTGGGCTCCACCTCCAAAATGTCAAAAGTCAGACTGATTCGAGCGAGGAGAGTTCAGCTTCACGTGAGCAGAGCAAGAGCATGAATCTGCTGCAGGCACTCACAAAGCAGACACTTTCGCTTGTGTGATGGCTTGTTTGTGCACTTGGCTGCTGATTTCTACACATGGGGGATGTTGAATTTACGCTGAAGGAATTCATTTACACGAGTGGCAATGAATACCTGTGCCTGTGAAATGAAATGATTTGCTAGGTGATTATATTTTATCTCGTGCGTGACTTTTGATAGAAACATAATTCCATAATTTTAACTTTTGAGATAAGTACTGTTGTGATTTGGTGCTAAATAAATTAAACTGAACTGAAACGGCATCATCTGAACTGGAATAAATCCTAACTAAACCACACTGTGTAAATGTGTAGTCTGAACTAAATTAATCTGTGCCTCCTCGTCTCCTCCGTCCTCCTGTCTGTGACACAGGAATCAGTCTCAGTGCTTCATGTTGAAGGATGTCTCTGTTCCTAAAAAGCATGTGGAGGACAGAGGAGAGAGGA
>VUQI01056794.1:0-12901 GCA_015106735.1 Paratilapia polleni
TTATGTTGTCTTTACTAAAGCCAAAAATAAATAACAGACAACGGCATTTTTCTTATAAGCTGCTCAAGTTGCGCAGACGGATTGTTGTTTGAGTTTAGCTCAATGTTTCTTCCATGTCGCAGGCTGGATGGGGTGGAGTCACGTGATAACACATGGTAGTATGTTTTAAAGGGGACGGTACATACTAGGGGAAGCATTAACAAAACGAAAAAAAAAAAGAAAAGAAAAAACCGACATACTGATGTGTGCAAAATTTCGTCGATTAGAGGTTCTGAGTGTCGGTTTTGATTCATTTTCGATTAACTGCCCAGCCCTAGTTAAGACTGATAATTCTGCATTTTCTAAGCTATTCTATCTATTAAATGTATGAAAAACCAAGAAGTGAAGTATTAGTAGACAATTTGCATTTTGGAATGAGGTGTTATAGGGCAGCCATCTCTGCCTGCTCTCTTAATTTGTCTCACTGTCATTTCTCCTCTCAATCACAGAGATGCCACAGACATTACAGGCAGGCCATGGACCCTGCTGGGAGTGCAAACAGTGATGGGTATCAGTATTGACATTGGTCTAAAAGGATCAGTTAGCCCTCTCTTTACCCTGCAGGCCTCATGATTCCCTATTCATACAAAAACAACCTGCAAATGCAATCCTCCCCCAATGCTCTTACTCTCCAGGGCTCTCTGAGAAAACACAAGGAGCACTACTGCCTAATGCCCCATAAAATTCTGACATCACCTTTCCACAGGAGAGGAGGACACACTCGATTTGATAGGCTAATTGTGTGTGGCATAATTAATCAATGTCTCCTGAACGAAAAATTCCCACAAGCAGACTCCCAATGTCGCATGAATGCCGACAAAAGCACAGAGGGTAATTAAATTTACATTTATTTATTCTCCTTTATCATGTGATTTAGTTGTTAATGGAAAATATTTATTATGTCTTCTCACAGGAAGATAGATGCGATTGACAACTGTGCAAGATGGGTTAACATCACCTCAGCCAGGCAAGACGTGACTGGAGAGATAGCCTTTACATCACTAGAGTCAGTTTTTTTTATAATGTAATTTTTGTTCTCTATGTTTAACACAGGAAATGGCCATACTTAAAAAAGCAAGCTGCTGGTTGCCACATTTTGTTGATGGAAAACTGTTGGTCTCAACATAAGAATGCATGCATGGTAGTAAACATGGATTTAAACAATGCACAATTGTTTTTAAGAAATTGCATTCAACACATTTGTAAAACCTCAAATATACACGTCATATATCAGTTAAATTGTGGAGCTTTGCCATAAGGAATTGTGATTGATAAAAAAACAATAACTACCCCAAAATTATTTTATGCAAAAAGATTACAAATGAGTCAATTCAATATAATATAGTTAAATATGCTAAAATGACATATAGGCCAGTGGTAAAAACTGAGCTTAACTATCATTACATTAATAAAGTTAACTAACTGAATCCTGCAGTGGCTCAGCAAACAGATCAATTTTAAATTTCTCATCACTTAGTTGTCTCTTCTCCATTATGTAGCATATATCTTCAGAAAGCTGCAGAACAACATTTGAATAAATATCACAAACAGAAGACAGGTCGATGGTTGTCATGGGTGCAGAGAGACTGTATTGTTGATGTTGAACTTCACTGTGGTAAATTACAAATCCTGGTTGAGCTAAAGGGTTACCCATTGTCATCAGAATTTCAGTGACTGCCTGCAATTCAGCTAAATGAAGAGCAACATAGGAAATGGAACGTGGCAGAAAAATTAATTCCAGGCTTGCTCTTCAAACTCCCCACGTTAAAATAAGCTGCAGAGACAAATTAAGAAGAAGTTACATAAATCCCACACACAGTATCTAAAGGCGTAATGTCTTTTAAGTTTATGTTTATAGATACTGTTCCTCTGAGTGAATCACTGTATGGAAAACAGTCAAATAAGCTTAACTTCCCGGAGCAATCACAGAGAAGGAGTCATTTCAGCAGTAAGGAGTGCGAGCCACAGATTAACAGCTCCCTGGTGGCAAAAGTGTAAATATTGTTCTGACCCTAAAAAGCTTATGTGTGGAAAAAATATGCTAGTATACAGGTACTGAGAGAGGTTTAAATGCTTTTGCCACTTTGACAAGACAAAAATAACTTATTGCCACTAGCCTCCAGTTCAGCAATTTAGTAGTGGGGAAGACAACAATTTAATAGTGTACATGCTTGTTTAATGTAGTTTTATTTATGGAAATGCATGTTTAATCAAAAGGCATTATTATTAGAACATAATGGGAAAAAAACTGTTAATTTAGAGTTGCAACTTTTTTCTGATTGACTATGAAATGTTAACAAATGGAATGTGTTTGAAGCAACAGGATTCAATTTACTTGGCAAAGGCAAACAGCATACCAAAATAATGCAACTGGTATGTAGAAATTCCACAACAAAACTTTAAATGGATAGAAAATAAGGGGAAATCGTATCAAACTGGACCTGACCTACAGTTAAGAGAAACGTGACTTATTTTTTATTGTACATTTAATTGTAAAATTACTTGAAAGTTGTGTGCAAGAAAAATGATTGATTGGTGCAGCATATATACAAACATCACATTTCAGTGATAGCTTTAAGGGATTTACCTTGTGTGTGGATTCTTCATAAAGCTGACAGAGTACACATAAACTACAATACCAGATCATACACCACGACACAACACGATAACTTGATACAGTACAATATTTACATAGTATAATGAAGTATAATCTTCCACTGGGAGATTATGCTGTTCCAGCAGTAAATTGTAAACACAAGGTGCGACCAAAAAGTTCCAGGAATGTGCCAATAAAAATCAAAAATCATACTTGACTTCACTTTGGCCCATCTACCCTTGAAGCTCATCTTCATGAGGATGTTCAGAGAGGGCTTCCAGCATGGTGGCTATTTTTAGATCACTCAGCATAAGTCTCATTCTGTCCCCTTGCACTTGTGCCTCTGTGGTGTGCACTAGATTTCCTCCTCTGTGTCAAAACATTGAACCATCAGTTTGACTTTCATTTTGTAGAAGTGAAGGAACTTGCTGGGAGCAGGTGGTTAACAAAGATCGTGTTGGTGTGGCCAAAAAACACTGCTCATTTGATGTACAGTGCGCTGGCACATAATGGTATCTGCCACGGTTCAGGTCATTCCCGTTAAAGGATGTTACAGTAGAACTCTGCATTGACAGTCTCACCCAAAGGGAAGAAATCACAGTGCACAACTTTGTGAATGTGTTGCAAACTCTGGGCTATTCAGCTGAAAACTGCTGGATCGTAGCCTGAGACCCCACTCTTACCACCAGCGATGATCCGCCGCACAAAAGTGGAGTCAGTTTGAAATAGAAGATTGCTGTCTTTGCAAGTTTGGTGAAAATGCAGATGTGATCATAATGAGACTTCAGGGAGCAATTAAAAAAAATGGAAGCCACCCAGACATGCACAAGTGGAGGACCTTGAAGGGAAGAAAGGTCAAATAAAAATCAGGTATGGTTTTTGACTTTTATATGTCGAATCCCAGAACATTTTGGCACGTTTTTTTTTTTTTTTCTTTTTTTTCCAAAGAGTAAATCTAACTTGATCTCAAACAATTATAACCACAGAGATATAAAACCAATAATTATTAATGTGGAGCAGAAAGCTAATGCTGCATGAGTAAGCAAAGAGACTCCATTCATTTAAAGTGAAGGGCTATTTTTAGGATTTACAGTTTGCTTTATTGTCAGAAGTATAAGAAAAGGACAAGCTAGGCCATTGTTATTTATACACTGACAGCTACATGTAGTATTTTGCTTTTACATTTGTTATTGTGCTAAGTATGTGCAGTGGCTGGCAGTTTATTATCTAGGCAGTCTCACAGTATTTCTTTTACAGAGTTTACTGACCAGTGAGGGAGAAATGAAGAGATGCTGTTTGACATTCTCTCAAAGCATATGAAATTCAGCACTGCATGTAGCTGGCTGTCTGACTTTGGGAGGTCGGATCTCTTTGATGGTTGCAAAGATCAAAGGCAGAAGATTTGCTACTACTATCTGCAGTAATTTACACACACGCATGCATGCGTGCGCGCGCACACACACACACACACACACACACACACCCTTAATCTACTTTTTATAAACCAACCATTCTAAACAATTCATGATCATGAGAAAAATAACAGTAAAGTTAAAATGGCTCCTGTTTCTCAGTAACACAGGAAAAAACATTATGATAGTTCCATTATATATTTGACTTTATTCAAAACAGTACTGAAATCTATTCATTCATGGGAAACTGAAAGCTTGTCATCTCTTTCTCTAAAAGAACAGGCAATAGCAGAGTTAGACACAGAATAGCCAGATCATGCACTGCTATAAAACATTTATGAGCCATTAGATTGCCATGCCAGAGGATGCTGCTGCCGCTTATGAGGTCTGAGAGGCACAGGCAGGTGGAACGGGTGCACAGAGGTAAATTTAGACAGTCACAAAAGCCTGCTCTTTTTCCTTCATCAGGGTTTAATATTTTTTGCTTTTTTTAAAAGCAGATATTTGCACATGTAGGCTTACATGTGCAAATACCCACTGAATCCAGCTGAAAAAATTGCCAACATTAAATTTCTCAATGCTATAAGAGATGAAAAATTTCCTCTCATCTGCAAGACTGTACCATAAGTAGATATCACCCAGCCCTCTTCACTGCATCATGTCAGCTGAGAGACCAGCGTAGATATGGAAGCTAAAGCCCTTTTTCTAAGGGATTTCTCTGTAAGAAGGTGATTTTGTTCTCTTGGTGTCCGTTATATTACTTTCAGCATTTCTGCAGCTAAGACGAGATCTCATTTCAGCATCGTGCCTGAAAGAAGAGGCTTAGAGGAGATGACAGGCCTCTGTCAGAGCCTCCGTGCCAGGAAAATTAGGGTTACACAATTACACACAGTTCCACAAGCGTCACCAAAAAGCCCTCTTCGTAATTGGATCCATTTTAGGGGGTTTAAAGCCCGCTTCTTTGAGATATACAGTCAGAGCAACCTTAAGAACAGAATTCATCATCCTCTCTCAGTCTGCATCTCTTTTGCATTTAGACTGGCCTGGAGGAAAAACAAAACAGCATTGCAGTTAGTCCTGTCACATTCAGTTGTAGTGCGCAGATGCAACATGTCATTCTAAACCTCAATAATTCTCTCAGGTTCTATTTATATTTTGTTTATTTTTCACAAGAAAGGAACGGTAACTCATATCATTAGCCCATCTAGAGAATTATGACTGATAGGACAACATGATGCAAAACACTTCATATGTTGTGCAGAGTTCTATTTTGAGCATTAATTGCTTCTCCAGAGAGGTATTTTAAGTGTTCACAAAGAAAAGCTTAGATAGATGGAGGTCAAATTGTAACAGTAACTTGTTCTTGTGCCAAGCCTGATCAGCAGCAAGTTCAAGACAGGCCTAACATGTCACTACAAGTGTCAACTGATAAAAGCACATTTTCAGTCTTATAAATTTTATGCATTTGTGATCATCTAATAATAATATTGCAGCCAAATACGTCAAGGTTGTAGGGGCCATAATGGACTTAGCTAAACTGAGCACTGAACTGCCTTTAGATTTCTTGCATTCTTGAGTAAATGATACATTAGTCAGAAACAGTAACGAAATTATGAAAGTCAGTGTACATTATATTTCATTTTGCTACAGTTTATTTATAAAAAAGTATGTGACATCACTCATCAGTGTTCAAAAGACCAATTTAGTGGTTGAAGGAGCAGAAAATTCTGTATGTTTATATATACACTATACAACAACCTACCCATTGCAGCTTACATACTAATTAGATCCTTCAGTCTTTAATATCTATTGAAGGAAATACATTCATGGCAAAGTAGGCTATCACTTCTCGCTCATCACAAAATGCCAACTGCGTGTCACCTCGTATTCCCATGGGTGTTTATTACAGCCCCCAAGGATCAAACTGTCTGGGGCAGACTATAAAGGTGATTGCGGTGTTTATGAGAACTGATTTTCAATCAGGCAAATGCAGTAGAGTGACTTTCCTCTTGAGCACAATTCAGCCCTTCACATGCTGAGTGATAATTGCAGCTCATCTGAAAAGGCTGTTTTAATGCTCTCTCTCAAGGTGTATCCTCACCATTTTGGATCTGTTTCATAACTCTACACAACTTGACGAAGCAGTGAAACAGAATAAGATGAAAGTTACTAGAGCACAATGTCATTCCCCTCAGGCAAGGGTAACTTAAACTTTATCAAAAGCCCAACTGTAAACTGTAGTTTTGTTCTTGGCAAGGTTAAATGATTTGTACACTGGTAAGGAGAAGATGTTTGAATGCCTGTTACTGCTGAGTTTTACAAAATGTGGAGAAGAGTGAGAAAAAGAATCATCATACATAACCAAACAAGACCATTCACTCAGGCATACCTCCTGTATATTAACATATACAATCAAAAGGGCAGTTTGTCCTTACCATACAACACTCCATCCCCCCACAACACAAACACATACCACTGTCACTCCCATACAACACAACCCTACTTCCTCTCTTCATTTTCATCAAAATATTGCAGACGAGGTCCTGAGCTCAATTAATCATTCTTCAGCCCTCCTGCACTCCCTCCTGCCATTAATTACGAAGCCCACCATACTGCAGGGTCAGGTTCCAGAAACCTTTCTTTCTGGGAGGGGTTGTGTTGTCACTTGATGTGTATACATACGTATACCCAAATGCACTAATCCAGACACACCTGCAAGCACACACACACAAACACATTTAAGAATGCCATTCATGTGAATTATTTCATTCAGGAAAAAGGGTTGAGCTTATGTACACAGGATATGTATGTCATAAGATAAAGCTGATGTCAAATTTCTAAAAACATGACAGTACTGTTTCTATAGTACCAAAGATGATGTAGGTACCACAGAAACTGAACAGTAACAAAATATAAAATGCTGGAGGCAAGTTTAGATACATGAACCAGTCTGCTCAGAATAAAAAAAAAAAAGAAAAAAAAAAGAGGTGTGTATGGAGATTTTCTTTTATTTATTTATTTTTTTATCTAAAGACGATATGCTGAGGTATTTCTGAAATAAAAAGAAAAGTACACTGCTGTAACTTAGGATGTAAACAAAAATATCAGAAAGGTTTGGAGGGGTTAGTCAAGTTAGATTTGTTTACATGAGCTGGGTTCCCCTGTCTAGCTACAGAGCTACAAACAACACATGGGTTAAATTGTTCTCAGTATAGGTGCTTGTGACGGTCAGTCAGTGAAATACACCAACAGTGCCCAACTGGCAGGAAACATGTGGCAACAGGACAAAGACGTGGAAATATGGACAACATACAGCCAAGACAGTGTTTGAGAAAATTTATAAAAACATAAATGAAACCTTAGTTGGTCAAACTTATGTTAAAATAGTGGTGTCCAGGACACATAAGCCTGGAGGCTTTAGTGTACACCATGAGTTTTTAAAAGCCTACCTTAAAGGTGGGCTAAAAATGAACAGAGTTAATAAAAGGCTAAAGAGCAGTAGAATGGCAACAGCACTGTTTTAGGGGACTCAGAACTATGCAGACAACAAGGGACACAGCACTCCACCACACTGAAGAAGAGAACCTCAGCATGTGAGGTATTCAGAGTTTACATCTCAAAGTTTGTAGCTACAGAAAATGAGCTGTGTTACACTCTCCTCCTGCATTCCCATCTGTCAAACATGGCACCACCCATCGCCACAGGTATTCATAACCTGTGGGAAACACTGAAGTGAAATGTGGACATAGTAACAAAAAGAACAGCTCTCTCGGATCATTTGCGAAGGTAACATCATTATAAGTTTGACATTTTGTTTATTTTACTGAAAATATACCATCTCTCATAACTATCAGCTATCCCACAATCCATTTTACCAATGCTGTAGTTATGTTAAAGCAAACACATTATTGGTCCATTTTGAACAGGCACATTTTAAACGGGCACTGTATCAAAATACATTATTTACTTAAAACTATTTACACTAATTAAAAATTAGTACTGCAAATGTGTTTTGAAAATTACAAAATACATTTGTAAAAGTAGCACCTTTGCAGCTGTGCATGCTAAATTATCCAGCTGATTATATAGCTTTCAAAGAAATAAACGTGTATGTTTCCATGGTATTTCAAGTATAATTCTCAAGACATTTAATGTTCTAGTCATTGCTAGTATTCACCATGGTACATTCCTCTTTTATTTGCAATCAGCTGTGAATAACTGATCAATATTTATTTATTTCTCCCTGCTTTTCTTTACTCTTGATGTTGTTGGGGGTTTTTTTTGTTTGTTTTTTTTTGGTAATGGAAGCAGAGACTACAACAGTTTGAGATGCAGGGGCAGCCATTTAATTAGAATAAATTTGTGACTCTTATCTGTCCTTAGTCAACCTTGGCAGTTTTTACTGCATTCCTTTTACTGCTCACTCCTCAGTGGGCACAGAAAACACCCATCTTTGCGTCAAATATCTGCTTAAAACACAAGACAAAGCCTTATCTACAGGCAGCTGTGAGCGTGTTAAGAGAGCAAATGATTTAGTTCCTCAGTACAGCACAACTTGGCATGTGATGCATTGAATTTCTCAGCATTAAGGAGACAGTGTAATCCCGTTTTGAATGGACATACTAGAAATATTTTGATAAGAGACATTATATTTGCAATATGAACAAAGTCAATACAAATTTAAATATGGCAAACTGATATACATTGATAACATTATTTTTTTCTTCATAGGTTAACAAACAATACCTTAACCTCTCACTAAATTTGACAACTAAGCAACAGTGTTACAAGAATAGAGTTGTTGTCTTGAACATATTGCCAGCAAACAATCTCACTGCAGCAAGAAAGTAGAAAGCAGCAGGGCTGGAGCAGTGGACCAACAGCACACTGCAAGAACATCAAAAGCCACTGAGAATTCACAAGTTGGCTGTTTTCCTTTCCGACAATCTGCTGTTGGGGCATTCTCACTCAAAACAAATCAGTTTTTCCAGGCATACTATATGGAACAACTGGCACAATATGACAGTGGTTATGTACTGTATGATTCGAGACTAGGTCTGAGTTCATATGCAGCACTCTTGGGAAATTCCTCCAAAAAAAAATAATGATTAAAAGTAATAATTAAACAAGAACTTCACTATATGATATACTATAACTAGAGCTGCTGCTAGGCTTGATTAAAATTCATGGTTATTTTGGTCATAACTGAGATCATGAATATTTAACACAAATGCTCCCAAACTTAAGAAACGTATGCATTATTGAACTAAAAAAAAACCCCATTCAAACTATCCATCTAAGTATCCATTCATTCATAGAAATAAACAAAATCAAAGCAATATTTGGTGTGACCACCCTTTGCCTTTAAAAACAGCACCAGTTCTCAATGGTATACTTGACCAGAAGGTGCTTTTCGAGAGGAGGAGCTTGTAATACTTCTTTTAACTCTTAAAAGGATCCCCTTTATTTTGTTTCCTCACTGTAGGACCTGAAGACAATTATCATTTTTAGCTTCTACCTCTGGCAAGGTATTCTCTCAGTACAAGAGGAAACGTTGAGCGAAGCAAGTGTATGTGGATTGATAGGATATATACCGCTACAAACTGTCATTTTGAGAAAAAAAAAAAAAGCTGTGTAAAACTTTAGCCAAATAACAGCTCTTAACATCAGTCTTAGAACAGGAAAAAAGATTACTGGTCTGACAATGAAACCCAGGTTTATCAAATCTATGTAAGAAGGACAAAATACAGCACCATTTTACAGCCAACTGCTGGCTGCCTATTACATCAATTTGGCACTATTATTGATGGTGTGAATGCAAACCAAAACAAAAGCCCCTGAAGGAATATCATTTCTCTGGGCAGCCCAAAGTTGGGTAGTTACCCTCAGCATGTTCTCAGAACTGTTTGATTTTGGAAAAACCATATATCAACCCAGTGTTGTAAATGCTTAGGACTAGGACTGCACTCTTCTCGATAGTCCTCTGATGTTGTGCCTGGAATCTGACCACTTTGGACTTGGCCTTCCACATTTGCTCCAGTTGTTCCTTCAGGCCCTGGTACTTCTTTATTTTCTTGTGCTCCTCCTTTCTGATGTTGCTGTCTGCTGGGATTTCCACATCTATCACAACTGCAGTCTTCTGCTCTTTGTCAACCACCACTATGTCTGGTTGGTTGGCCAGCAGCTACTTGTCTGTCTGGAACTTGAAGTCCCTCAGGGCCTTAGCCCCGATGTTCTCAACCACCTTTGGTGATGTCTCCCATTGGGACTTGGGGACTTCTATATATATAAGCAGCACAGATGTTCCTGTACACTATCCCAGGCACCTAGTTGTGCCTCTCAGTGTATGCTGTCCCAGCTTGCATCTTACATCCTGCTACTATGTGTTGGACTGTCTCCAGGGCACCTTTGCACAGTCTGCAACTTGGAACCTGTCAGTTGTGGTAGATCCTGCCTCTACACATCTGGTGCTTAGGGCCTGTTCTTGTGCTGCCATGATAAGAGTCTCTGTGCTCTCCTTTTGGCAGGCCTTTTCTAGCCACTGGTAGGATTTATTGATGTCAGCCACTTCCTCTATCTGTTGATGGTACATCCCATGCACGGGCCTGGTCTTCCATAATAATTTCTCCTCACTGTTTGTCTTCAGCTCCCCAAGGTACTCTTGCAGCAGCTCATCTTGGGGGACCATCTTCCTGATGTATTCATGTTTCATCCTGGATTGTGGCCCTGACACTCACTAATCCTTGCCCTCTTTCCATTGCTCGTAGAGCCTCAGGGTGCTGGACTTTGGGTGGTTCCATGCACTGTGAGGAGTTTTCGTGTCTTGACATCAGTAGCATCTATATATTTGCTCACTCCTGGCATATTTGTCAATCATGTACAGGAGGTGGCTGATGGCCATTCCATTCCTGAATCCTGAAGCGGGGACAGTGCATCACCTTGGTATATTCGGCACTTGCTGGTGGTTTGATCTTCTTGTGTTATTTCAAATGCCCTTCTGAGCTGCACTTGTGTTCACTCATGTGCCTACTCAGTTCGGTTGCTATGATACCTGAGAGAAACTTCCAAGTTGTGGAGTGGCAGGTAATCGGCCAGAAGTTTGATTATGTCATACCTTTGTGGGGATCCTTCATGATCAGGATTGTTCAGTCCTGTGTTAGCCAGTCTGGATGAGTACCTGCTGTTAGTAGCCCACTTATTTGTGCTGCCAGGTGTTCATGGAGTGCCATTAACTTCTTCAGCCAGTAGGCGTGGACTGTGTCAGGTCCTGGTGCTGTCTAGCTCTTTATTCCAGTGACTCGTTGTTCGATGTCTGCCTTTGTGATGTTGACTGGTTCTTGTTCTGGGAGGTTGCTGTGGTCTGCTCTTAAGTCCACCAGTCACTTGGCATTGGTGTTGTGTGATGCTCTCCAATATTGTTCAATCTCATCTCTGGGTGGGTCTGCCCTCATACTATTGTTCCCTTGCAGCCAGGAATACACCCTGGATGGGTCTTTGGAGAAAAGGCCATTTATTCTCTTCACCTCTGCTTCTCTGGTGTATCTCTTCAGCCTAGTGGCCAGGGCTGTGAGCCTTTATTTGAAAGTTTCTAGAGCCTCAGGTATGGACATCTTGTTGTACCTTTTATTGATCCAGGACCTGTCTCTCATGATGTCTTTCTGCACCTCTGTTAGCCAACTAACATCCTTTCGGGCTTCCGTTATTTTGGCTTTCAAACTTCTTCTCCAAGGGGGGCTTTCTCTACAAGCATTTTTCATCTTATACCCAAGTGTCTCTAGGATTACTGTGACAGTGGCATATATGAGCTCATTGGTTTCAGTGATACTGATAGTGGGGACGGTGAGTAGAGCTGTGTTCACATCTGTAAGCTTCTCCTCTGATGGGACTTTGTCAGTGAGTCGGGGGAGTTGTGCCCTCGGTTGTGTGGCTACCTTGAGTCTAGCCACAATTTTCATCCCCAGCTCAGCAGATGCATCTGTCATTGCAGGTCGCCGGTCATCATCTAATTCAGTTACACTACTCTCTTCTACCAGGGTTGGCTCATTATGTCCATACTGCTCACTATAGTTCCTATTCTGCTGCAGCCTCTGGAGCTCCAGCTTTGTTAATAGCTATCTTCTCTTGATGTTATAGCACTGAGCTACAAGGTGCTTCTTGGCCAATGTGGATCTTAAAACGGGAATTCAGTTTGAAATTCCTCATTCCTATTCAAAAATGGTAAAACGTGGAGAACTCACTGAAAAGAAAAATTCACGAATAAAAACAAATTTTTAATTTATCATTAAAAACATCATTTCAATGAAAGAGCTTGCAAATACTGGAATACTGGTGGATTAACCATTACAGAAACTTAAAAAAAAGGATTCTGGTAATTACCAATACTGTTAATTTAGGGCAGCTGTGGCATAAATCTTACATTGGGTATACACACACACACACACACACACACATAGTCTCCGTCTAACCATTAGACGACCAGCTGTTGGACAAAGCTGGAAATTAGACTCATCAGAGAAGATGACTTTACTCCAGTCTGCTATGGTCCAATCCTTATAGTCTTTTGCAAACTTCAGCCTGGCTCTTCGCATGAATCAAGCCACGTACAAGGTTATCCTGGAAGAAAACTTGCTGCCTTCTGCTCTGACTATGTTCCTCAACTCTGAGGATTGGTTTTTCCAGCAGGACAATGCTCCATGCCACACAGCTAGGTGCGATCAAGGTGTGGATGAAGGACCACCAGATCAAGACCTTGTCATGGCCAGCCCAATCTCCAGACCTGAACCCCATTGAAAACCTCTGGAATGTGATCAAGAGGAAGATGGATGGTCACAAGCCATCAAACAAAGCTGAGCTG
>VUQI01056795.1:0-14270 GCA_015106735.1 Paratilapia polleni
CTTATGAACGGCCGTCTTAGAAATTTTAAGAATGGAAGCAACCCGACGCTCACTGTATCCCTCTGCCAGTAAAGCCGGAATTGAACCCTTCTTTTCCTCACACAAAACTTTTCTTTTCATTTCTTTTGGCATGGTCAGTAGTTATTTTTTTTTTTTTTTTTCCAGTTACTTTTGATGAACTACTAGCACTGTTTTTGCCATCCAGTTGGTCCTATTGCAAGAGGATAGTGGTGACCACAGCAATGGTTTTTATACTTTTCCTTGTTAAATAAGATTTGGTTCAGGTGATCACCTCATCAGTACCTTATTAGGTAGAAACAGGTGTGCTTGTGTTGGAATTCAAGAGACTCTGGAATGGAATGAATGTCATATATGTAGAGATGCTGATTTCTGAAAACTTTGCAGTGGTCTCTTAATTTTTTCCAGAGCTGTATATTCTCAAAAACACACTTTTTGAAAAGACCAATAAAAAGCATAAAAGAAACAGATTAGCTTTTATATAACACCTGTGTAGTCTGTTGTTAGTCTTGACCACCCAAGTACTTTACACTACAAGCCACTTTCTGCAGTGCTTCATTTTATAGATTTTAACTTAACTTAGAATCACAGTAGTTGGGCAGTAGGAGAAAACTGGAGCACCTGGAGAAAACTCACGCAGGCATAGGGAAAACATGCAAGTTGTACACAGAAGGCTCCAGTAAAGTTTGGACCCAGAATCTTCTTTCTGTAACTCGACAGTTCCTAGCACTGCACCACCATGCCTCCCAAGTGTGTTTTTAAAAACACAAAGCAATTAAGTCCCATTTTTATTTTTAACATTGAGCTAATGCAAAAGATCATTCCAAAAATAATGTTGTTACTTTATTGCTATGTCTTATAGAGGTTTCATCAGCTGGTTATATAGTATACTCATTTTTAGCCTATACATGGATATGTAGCTCTTTAATGTTATCACTGATACAGACACCATATACATATTTTAAAAAGTCATTTCATCAGCGGTTGAAATTTGAAATGTCCATATCCACCTTTTTAAGAAAATGAAACGACTGTTAAACATGCCTCCATTGTGAATTTAAACTACACAGTAAGGAGTTTAGTAAACAGCCACTTAGCATATTTTTGATGCCAGAGACTCAAATGAGCTATAGGTACCTCTCTTTATTTAAAGTGACTTTTTATATCTCTCCTTGATCCCTCATGGCAAGGCACAGCATGGCTGTACAGTGGTAGCCTTAAAATGTGTTCATCCATTTACATAGTGGCAGTTGCTTTCTCTTCAGGTTACATCCTTGACTGAATCCAAAAAGGACAATCCCAACAGTGTTTTTTAAAAAGTGTTAATTCCTCATAATCTTCTCTGTATGACTGGAGGCACCAGTCAGTTCTTGAATAAGTAAACAGCTTTGGAGATAAGACAGCTACGTGCTTCAGGTAGTAAGAGATGAAGATGACGGTTACATGAGTCATGAGTAGTATCTGAATCTTTGAGCTATTTCTGACTCATTTTTGTTGCCACATGGAGGGGAGTGAATACGGAACTTGTTAATGCAATTCAATTAAACAGCTCTGCAATAAACACTACCTTTGTGAAGCTTACCTTTAGTTTCAGCTGATTCATTTGAGACTATAAGAATAGACATGTCCACCTCCCCCTGGATTGTCAACTACCTGACAGACTGTGGTTTGTCTGACTGGGCAGGGCTCTGTCTGATTGAGTAGTGAGTAATACAGAAGCTCCACAGGGCACTGTGTGTGCTGTCACCTCTCTGTTCACCTTTTATACCCTCAGACTTTTAGTGTAACGTGGGGCCATGCCATTTGCAGAAAGTTCTTTGATGGCTCTTTAGTGGTAGGATGCATAAATGTGGCAGAGATGGGAGGTGGAGTACAGGACACTAGTAGTGGATGATTTTGAGGAGTGGTCTGGGAAAAATCATCTGCTCTGAACGTGGCTAAGATCAGGGAGAAGGTGATTGACTTCAGAAGGAAAAAAGGATGTCTACACAGCCTTTGTGTATTTTGGGTGACGATGTTAATGTGATGAAGGACTGCAAGTACCTGGGTGTCCACTTTCACAACAGATTGAACTGGAAGAACACCACAAAGGCTGTGAGGCAGTGGTGTCAAATATGTGGCCCAGGGTGCCAGAAACTGCCTGCCAAAAGTATTGTTTGGTACAGTATTGTTTGGTCTGTGATTTTAGTCTGTTGTTAGGTGGTTGCTAGGCAACATGATGATGCATAATTCAAGTTTTGTGGATATTAGATGTTATTGTTGTAAAATTAAAACATCTTTTATAAGGTGTTATAGGTACACAAACTACAAATGGGTCACTTTAGTCTATTGGTAGGTGATTGCTATGCAACATGATAACATCATAATATGTGATATAGACAAGAACCTTCAGGGGCCTAAAGCCTTGATTATACTTTCCACTTCTGCGAATCCGCTAGGGTCCACTTGGGTCAGAGTGATGTAAATTTCATCATCAGACAGTGAGTGCGAGGGTCCGTGCGGACATTTGCATGCCTGCCAATTTTTTGTAACTCATCAGTGGAGACTTTACATTACAATGCACCAACTGCGCACTTGCCCCAAGTGGCAGAATTCAAACAGGAAAGACTACTGGGCTGTCATGTCTCCAGCTGTACGTGTTTGTGTCCACAACAGAGTATAACCTAAAGATGTACCTATGTGCCAAATATGGTTGCTCAACTCCTGATTGTGTAGGAGGAGTTCAGGGACAGACAGACAGAGATTTTGTGTATTATAGTAAGATTTCCTGATCTGGACAAGTTGTTTGAATCATAAAAACATAAATACTATTGTTGCTTAGTTAACAGAACTCTCCAAGTAAATGTTTTGTCCCTTTATACTTCGATCTCTAAATGGAAATATATGTGTAATGATAATAGATTCAATGAATGTAGAAAAACCAAGGTATATTTGAAATTGCACTTATTCGTCTCAAGACATCACAGGCTGTTCATCATAATCTGTTTTGTAAATGAGTCATTAATTAAAATGAGAAAACTACTTTAACAACATTGTTGTCTGGAGAAAGAAAACTGAAGGGAGTTGGGTAAAGGGTGCCTTTCACTTTGGCTTATGGCTCCAGCTTTATCAAAATCTTGGCTCTGGCTCAGGTGAATGCTTTGAAAAAAAAACTTTTTACACCAAAGAAAGGGAAAAAATTGAAGGTGAGTTTTCTTATGCAATGGTTTTACTGGTCAGGCCATTTGGGAATAAAATTGAGCTCAATGTGGTCCGTGAACTAAAATGAGTTTGACACAGCTGCTGTAAGGGTACAAGCAGACCATTTTCTTAGGAAACTGAGAGCAACGTGTGCAGCAGAATGTTGGAAATATTGCTCTGTTATGACCAGTGGAATTCAGTTTCCTGTAGTTGGCTGGGGAAGCAGCATCAGAGCCAGCGACACCAACAGACTGAAGAAACCGATCAAGAAGGCCAGCTTTGTGATGGCTCAAAACCAGATGCATTTGTAGTTGTGGCAGAGAAGGACACTGACAAGCTGTTATCCATTGTGGGTAATCCTAAAACCTTATCTACTACTTACTGCGAAGCACAGCTAAACACAGCCAAACGCATCTGTCAGACAGAGAATCTGCAGTACTCTTAGCTTTATACTTTTTGTTTAAGAGAAAACTCAACAACCACTCACAATATGTAAAAAGACCTAATTTAATATGTATAGGGATTTTTTTTATATTATTATTTAAGAAAATGGATGGATGGATTATTAATCCGTTTTATTTTACAAAGGTATTTTATCTTGTTTTATTGAGCTATTTTTCTTTTTTGAGCCATTTCATGTTTTGTTAATGGTTGTGTTTTCTTTTCAGCTACTGTAACAGAATAATTTCCCAGTTTGGAGATGGATAAAGTCTGTCTGTAACTCTTTAACTGTTTTTGATAGAGTTTATTATATTTTAGACTCGTTCCTGCAGTCAAAATTCCCATCCTCATTGCTTTTTTCAAAAAATTCGAGAAAATACAGACATGAAATGACCCGTTATGATAAAAAAAAAAAAAAAAAAAAAAAGCCTGCAGTTTATCTCCCTGCTCAAAAATCAGCTGGAGTGAGCCAGCCTTCCAATGTTCATTGTTAGAAATGGTGCCAGGTCACTTGTGAGATTTGAAGGCTTTGATTTCCTCCTTGGTGGAGTAAAGACTCACCACCACACAGCTGTTGTCATGGCATCAATCTGTGAAATACCTGACTGTTGTGAGGGAAAAATACCATATTACCCCCTTACTTTCAAAATTAGTATATGCCAAATTATCCTGAAGATTTTTTTTTTTTTTTACGATTCTTTGGTAGTAATGCAGCTTTAGCTTTAGTTGAGCACTAGTAATAATGATGAGTAAACCAGATTTAAAGCAGGTATAACAGACAGTTATGACTAACTATGTGTTGATGAACCCACAGAGAATAACACCTGACTCTGCAGTTCCCTTAGGCTTCACTGAGCTTTATGATGCACTTCAGTTCATTGCTTATTTGGTTCACAACTCTGCAGATCTGGTTCACTCTTACAGCTGTCATCTGTGCCGTTTTCTCCCAACAGCAGATGGCATCTTTTAGTGAAAAAGCTCTAAAATCCCACTTTACACTACCTAACCAACACCAGATGGCAAACCGAGATCTTGTGACCAATCTGGTAAACCATCGGCTATCGTCTGATGATTTAGCCTCTGGGGACAACAGCCAAAATATCTGGAAGGTAGACATCTTGTATGTGAGTTTTTTAAATTTATTTTTTATCAGTGCAGATAAATTTCCTTTTATGCTCGCACACTGTACATGCAACTAATACCAGCTAAAACTTGACTGGTCAATAGTACCTAGACTACAAGTGGACTACAAACACAAAGTGTAGGCTTTATCAGAAACACCCAGATGTTTCTAAAAAGGAGTTGGTGGAGACCAAATACAGAGATTGTAGGTGGACACAAACATGACAAGGACCAGATTTACTAAACAGGGAAAAATAGCCTGTGAACGCAATTGCCAAATAGTGCTGATAGGTGTGGTTAGTTTTACGGGTGATTTACAAAAGCTGTGCTGTTTTCTAAACACAGGCGCAGTCAGTTCATTATTGGCGCATTAGCAGTAAATTACATGACGCAAACGTTAGTAAATCACTTTGCGCACTTGATCTAAATATTTTCCTCCCTATATTTTGCGCCTTGAAAAAGAAACTCCCAGAAATGCATGTGCAAGAAGGTCAGTCCACCTCAGTCTACCTCTTACATGCAATCTTGTTGCTGTCTTTGTAAATACCGACAGTACTTTTTTAAACGCCAAAACCCAGTTTGAGCTGGCACAGCGTGTTAGTAAATCTGGCCCTAAATGTTTCCCCATATGAAGTTGATCAAATAATATGCTGGGTAACAAGTTCCTACATCTATTAAAATGTGATTATGTTGTGCTAAATGTCAGGTTCTTTGTTAAAGCAAAGAGCAAAATCATCTTATTGTCATAAATCACCCCTGTTGGTGTTCAGCAAGTAAATTTGGGACTAATGATGCCTCCCTGATAGTTCTGTGTTGTGGATAAAAATCTAAACATCTTAAAAGCCTAACTTAGCACAGTATTGTTTATCCCTATTTAACCTTTAATTTTTCTTCATGTAACTGGATTTTTAATGGAAAGGTTTCCACTTGTACAAGCTTTGGCATCTTTTCTGGTACTTGTTACCTTAAAATGTGGCATTTTTCAACCAAACCATGAATTTAAGGCAATTTCATTTGCCACAATACTCTAATCAGCTCTGCTAATCTCACTCTTTAATACCAGTCAGATAATATATTAGTCAGATCAAAGTATTGGTCATTAAATAATAACATGTTTTGCCTTCCTGAAATCCAGACAAGATATGCATGAAAGTGTGTAGAGAACCTCAGTCTAAACTGAGTTCCAAACAATTTCATGGGCATCAAACAAGGCTGCTGTGAAATTTGTACTTTCATGCTGTGCACATAGGCAGAATATGTGAGTACTGTATGCAAATAAGCTTGGAAGAGAATTGCTGATTTGTTGGGCTTAAAGATTGCAAAGCCACGTTTGCATGCAGTGCAATTTTTCAGAGCACCTCTGTGCCTGCAACATGTCTCATTCTGATTTCTGAATAGTAAATGAAAAGCTCATTTGGTGAGGCTCAGAAGCTGGGGTTAGGGTCATGGGGGCTTCTCAGGGTAACTCAGAGTCGCTCTATATGATGAGATTTCAGTTGGTTCATTACTCACATTGCTACCTTTGTATTTCAGGCAGCTGTCAGTATCCAGAGGGACTGAGTGCTGAGGAGAGGATGCTAGATATTTTTGGCAAGGCATTTCTCAGGAAGAGGAAAGCAAGAATAGAAGAGCTAAATAACAATATGTCCATCAATTCCAGGAGGGTTTTATAGAACTGTGGATATTTGTGAAGACTCCATGATAATAGTGTGATTTAGCAGGTCAGAGAGCACAGCATACAGAGAACTGTGTATGTATTGCATTATCCGCTACTGTTCGTTGTCTCTCTTTTAGGCTTTGCAAAAATCTACAAATACATTCTTAACACATGAGACATGCTGCCTTTGTCACAGTTACATCTGCTATACAGAAATTCTTCTAAATTGGAAAGAAACACAACAAATACCCCCAAACCAATGAAAAAAACATAATGTTTAGCATTTGTTTATCAAAAATCTACTTTTAAAAGACTCTGAAATCCAGGTTGTGTACTGTGTGGGCTCACACTGAGACACCTGAAATAGAGTGGGAGTAGAGCAGTCGCAGAGGACTGTCCCCACAGAATAAATCAATATTCTATGTTGTATTATTACATTTTACACTGTAAATCCTTCACAGTTCTATACAGGCTATTTTTAAATTATATCAGTAAAGCTTATTGTAATATGACTCAGTTGATATAGTTTGGAATTTCATGTTAAATACACATATAGAAAGGAAGATTTGGGTTAAACCAGCTCAGTCATCTTCCGCTCGACTCCTTCTGGATGTCTTGATGATAATAACCATAGATGACATGCCCAGCTCTCAGGATATTGTACTTTTCCTCTGAATGCATTTGTGAGCAAGATGGGCTGCATTTTATAAGAAAAGGAGCTGCACATTAATGGTAATGCGGATGCCACGATGAAGATGAATTGCCATTGTCTCGTCATCTGTCTCCTGTGAAACCCAGAACCAGGAAGGGAGGTGGGTGGTAGATGTAGGGGCGAGGGTGTGGTGTGGGGGGTGTGGGTGGGTACTTACTGGCATGGGACTCAAAAAGGACTCAAGTCAAAAGTGCATTAGTGGCTGTGATGGACAATAAGCATAAAAGTTGTGAAAGGTGGTGTACACATCAGCCAGCCTGAAAAGACCAACATTCAGACAATCTGGAGATGGATATATGAGCAAATAGCAATAGCATCAACCAATCAAACAATGACCTTTAAGACTATCCGAAATCTGAACAGGATGCAGCCAAGTAGAAGTGGAGTTTGATGTCTGTCCTTAAACAGCCTACTAACTTTCTAAACTATAGGCCAATGTTTAACAACTAATTCCTGCTGTTTGTGTGCTGCACATTATCAATGAAAACAATCTCTTCCTTGCTCAAATGACACACATTTAATCTTAAAAATGTAAAACTAAATTTGAATTTTAAAGAGCTTTTATCCAAAAATGTAAACAGGCCCTCTAATTTCTTGCCCTGTGAGTGTGTTTCCACATGGTGTCACAGACCTAATTGCAGCATGTTGTGAATGTCTGCAGCAGGTCCTTGACATGATGAGCTTAGAGTGTACTGACACATTCATCATCTTGACAACACTCTTTCAACTTGAGCTGATTGCAGTGATCACGTCTCAGCTGTAATCTCATACATATCACCAATTTATATTTTACTTAAACAGATTTTCGCAACGTACTGAGATAAAAAGTTATGCAACACTGTAGCAAGTAGTTCCTGTTCCAATGGCTTTAAGACAAAAAAAAAAAAACTTTAACTCTCGACAGTTTTACAACATTTATTTGTTCCAGTTCACAACGTTTTTATAACTAGGTGCTGAATCTAATGAACTGATCAATTCTGAATTGCACAGTTTTTGTCCAATGTTATCATTTTGTGTAAATAATAGAAGGTGTGTCCATTCATGGTTTAAAGGTTATCATAGTGGACTATCAGCGTCTGATTTTACAGGAAACAGAAATTTGCGTATGGATTTGTCTACGGATATGGCCCTGTGTCTCCAGTCACAGATCCATATTATCATTTATGTTGTACTTGTCTAACCCGTACCTCACCCATATTTATGAGATGCAATCAAAAGGCATCATGGGTAAAAAGAGCCAAGTCTTTGGCTATGACCCAAAGACCATATAGGAATTTTCAGTGGAAGAGCCCATAGTGACCAAGCCCAAAGAAGGCACATTATGAGGCTAAACAAGGTCTGCTTGCAGCTTTCTTTTTTTTTAAACTTTCACAGGGTTGTGCACCATGAATTCATCCCTCAATCTCAGTGTGTCAATGCAGAGTGTTACTGTGTTCTGAACATCCTGTGCAATCCATCTGAGTCGCCATTGTGCACCGGCACACAACACACTGCCCGACCAAAAAAACCTCATTTCATGATCACAAGAATATAAGATAAGATAAGAACAAGTGCTCTAGCTTAAAAAACAAAATGCAACCATGCCCTCTCAATCAACAAAAATTATTTCACACTACTAACAGCTGGATGACATAATTTGTTTGTGGTTAAGGGTGGGTTAGGCATCAAACAACTTGGTAAAGTTTATGGATGGTCATGATTTTTGAATTTTCAAATATTTAAAAAATAGCTTATGTGACTATTTCTTTTCCTAAAATTTTTATTTACCTTTGGTTTTATTTGGCGACTGGTACCCCCAACCGGTCGCAGCAGATGTCTGCCCCTCCCTGAGCCTGGTTCTGGAGGTTTCTTCCTGTTAAAAGGGAGTTTTTCCTTCCCACTGTTGCCAAGTGCTTGCTCATAGGGGGTCGTTGTTGGGGTTTTCTGTCTAATACTGTAGGGTCTTTACCCTAAAATATAAAGCGCCTTGAAGCGACTGTTGTTGTGATTTGGCGCTATATAAATAAAATTGAATTGAACTGAATTGGTAGTAAGTACCATGTAACAATTCCAAGAAGGTGGCGGTAATGCACTTAGAAGCTATTGGCCAGTCACTGTAAAAATAAAAACAGAAGAACAGGATTCTAACTACCAAGACTCAGAACTAAAATGTGTGTTGCCCCTGAGATTAGATAATCCTATGAGAAAATGAGGTACCATGCAAACTCTGCCAAGTAAAGCTATATTCACATGTTGGTTCTGGTTAAAGTAAGTATTTTGTTTAGGTTAGAGGTGCTTTGTTATCATGGTTACACCACTAATTCACAGATTCCTTTACAGCCTGAATAAACATCACTCAAAACTGAGAGCTCTTCAAGTCTACCTTCAATTTACTGACATGTAACTGCAGCATCACACAGGGCACAGCACCTACGGTATGTGAGAGTCTGATGGAACAGCATGATTTGGGATCTTTTAATGATGTGCCTTGAGAATATTGAAGCCATGCAAGTAAACATCTGAAACCTTTACTGCAATCTGTAAAAGACAGTCTGTTCTAAAGGAAAGTATTCTTTGAATTTCAATAACGGATTACTCATTCTCGTAGGCTTGGCAATTACCCACACTTGTGTTTGAGAGCTCAAAGTGTCTCTTAACCACTCTGAAAATCGATAGAGAAAAAAAAAAGTTCAAAAGCAGTCATACATGGATTCCTGTAATGTTTTTCAAATCCAACAATTAATCATTTTCCTCCAAGAAGAATTCAACCAAGGAAAAGAACTGAAGTTCTGAAGCTCAAGTCATTAGATTTGGTCAAAAGTTTAGCACAAAACTGCTTTTTACTTTTAAACCTACTCACTAGACTCATACATTCATATCCACTTTCAGTAGAAAAAAGGCCACCTTTTTGTAAACATCTTTTTGTTTGTTTTTTTTAAATAGTACTGCAATAAATCTATCCTACACCATGGCCTGACATACACATCTGCCCAGAAAAGTAGTTAAATGTTTTGGCAATGCAAACCACAGCAAATGTGAATGATCTTGCTGTGTAAACAGAGTATACTGATTAGCACAAAGATAAACAACAACATATATGTTGTAACAGGCTGTAACTGTATCTAGCTTGTATTGACTCGATGGATTTTGAAGTTGGAAGTCTTTTCTCTTTAATGCATTTCAGTAAAAGTCATTTAAATATTTATTAGTTTATCAGTTTCACTTGTGATGGCAGAGCAATGCAGACACACCAGGACACAAGTAAAAAATGCTAACAATGATGTTGCCCACTATGGCATACAGTGCATCTGGAAAGTATTCACAGTGTTTCACTTGTTCCACATTTTGTTATGTTACAGCCTTATTCCAAAATAGATTAAATTCATTTTTCACCTCAAAATTCTACACATAATACCCCATAATGACAAAGTGAAAAAAGTTTGCTTGAAATTCCTGCAAATTTATTAAAAATAAAAAAACAAAAATATAACATGTACATAAGTATTCACAGCCTTTGCTCAATACTTCATGGAAGCACCTTTGGCAGCAGTTACATTCTTCTTTGCAGAACCTCACATGCTCCATCAGGTTGGATGGGAAGAATCGATATACAGCCATTTTCAGATCTCTCCAGAGATGTTCAATCGGGTTCAAGTCAGGCCTCTGACTGGGCCACTCAAGGACATTCAGAGAGTGGTCCCAAAGCCACTCCTTTGTTATCTTGGCTGTGTGCTTAGGGTCGTTGTCCTGTTGGAAGATGAACCTTCGCCCCAGTCCAAGGTCCAGAGCACTCTGGAACAGGTTATCATCAAGGACGTCTCTTTACATTGCTGCATTCATCTTTCCCTCGACCCTGACTAGTCTCCCAGTTCCTGCTGCTGAAAAACATCCCCACAGAATGATGCTGCCACCACCATGCTTCACTGTAGGGATGGTGTTGGCCAGGTGATGAGCAGTGCCTGGTTTCCTCCAGACATGACGCTTGGCATTCAGGCCAAAGGGTTCAATCTGTGTCTCATCAGACCAGAGAATTTTGTTTCTCATTGTCTGAGAGTCCTACAGGTGCCTCTTGGCAAACTCCAGGCAGGCTGTCATGTGCCTTTTACTGAGGGTTGGCTTCCATCTGGCCAGTCTACCATACAGGCCTGATTGGTGGAATGCTGCAGAAATGGTTGTCCTTCTGGAAGGTTCTCCTCTGTCCACAGAGCAACGCTGGAGCTCTGTCAGAGTGACGATCAGGTTTTTGGTCACCTCCCTGACTAAGGTCCTTCTACCCTGATTGCTCAGAGTCCTGGTGGTTCCACACTTCTTCCATTTATGGGTGATGGAAGCCACTGTGGTCATTGGGACCTTCAATGCTGCAGAAATTTTTCTGTACCCTTCCCCAGATCTGTGCCTCAATACAATCCTGTCTCGGAGGTCTTCAGACAATTCCTTGGACTTCATGACTTGGTTTGTGCTCTGACATGCACTGTCAACTATGGGATCTTATATAGACAGGTGTGTGCCTTTCCAAGTCATGTTCAATCAACTGAATTTACCACAGGTGCACTCCAATCAGGTTGTAGAAACATCTGACGGATGATCAGTGGAAACAGGATGCACCTGAGCTGTCAGACTTGGGGGAAATCCTTATTTGAGAAAATTATTATTATGTTCACTCTGAATGCCAGAGCTAAATGATGCAATAGAACCAAAATAATACTTTTTTTTCACTTATGTGGAATTATACAATTTAATGATAATGCAGATGCATCATTTTTTTAAGAGAATAAAAACATTTGTGGCCTGTTCGTGGAAACAGCATGTTGCTCAAAACCTTGGGCTGAGTGTTTCCCATGATAACAGTTTAATATCTGACAGCACTACCCATATCTTTGTGCACTACTGATTTGAGGACATAATAAGTCTTTTTAGTTTCTGAATGTTCATATAAGATGATTTACAAAATTCAGGATCTGGCATAAAAGAAAAAAGAAATGAGAAAATGTAAAATGAGAAAAAAGGCCTATTGCTCACTGGCTCACCGGTCACTACATTGGGTACACCTGTTCAACCTCTCGTTAACGCAAATATCTAATCAGCCAATCACATGGAAGCAACTCAGTGCCTTTAGAAATGGTCAAGTCAACCTGCTGAAGCTCAAACCGAGCATCAGAATGGGGAAGAAAGGTGATTTAAGTGACTTTGAACATAGCGTGGTTCTTAGTGTCAAAGGGCTGGTCTGAATATTTCAGAAACTGCCTATCTACTGGGATTTTCTCAAGCAACCATCTCTAGAGTTTAAAGAGAATGGTCTGAAAAAGAGAAAATATCCAGTGAGCTTCAGTTCTCTGGACAAAAATGCCTTGTTGATGCCAGAGGTCAGAGGAGAATGGCCAGACTGCTTCTAACTGATAGGAAGGCAACAGTAACTCAAATAGCCACTTGTTACATGTTGAAACTTCAAACACATGAGCTTGAAGGTTCAAGCCAAAGACCACACCAGCTGCCCCTCCTAAGAACAGGCTAAGAACAGAAAACTGAGGCTACAATTCATACAGCCTCATCAAAATTGGACAAGAGAAGATTGGAAAAACATTGCCTGGTCTGATGAGTCTCAATTTCTGCTGTGACATTTGGATGGAAGGATCAGAATTTGGCGTAAATAACATGAAAGCATGGATCCATCCTGACTAGTATCTGTTCAGGCTGGTGGTAATGGTGTAATGGTGTGGGGGATATTTTCTTGGTATACTTTGGGCTCCTTAGTACTAATTGAACATTGTTTAAATGCCCCAGTCCACATTTGAGTTCATTGTACTCAAATGGCCTCCACAGTCACCAGATCTCAATCCAATTGAGCACCTTTGGGATGTGGTGGAACAGGAGATTTGCATCATGGTTGTGCTGCTGACCAATCGGCAGCAACTGTGTGATGCCCTCATATCAATATGAACCAAAATCTCTGAGGAATGTTTCCAGCACCTTGTTGAATCTATGCCATGAAGAATTAAGGCAGTTCTAAAGACAAAAGGGGGTCCAATCCGGTACTAGCAAGTTGTACCTAATGAAGTGTGAGTGCCCTCAAGCCAATCTGTTGCTTTAGCAATGGCTGGACAAAAGAAAAGGGGTCTCTCCAGGGCTAAAAGCTGATGAATGCCCTAAAAGTCTAAAATTGCTAGCTACAAAACCTTCAAAAAAATGCTGGAGATGCCATTCTGTCCATCTGTTCCTGATATCAAAACCGTAGATTATTACAAACTATTACAAGAAATAAGATTTTAATATATAGCTTAAACTAAATTTAAGTGCAAGGCTGTGAACTGAGGTACTTAGGTTCAGAATTTTGGCCCACTCATCTTTGCAGAATTGCTGTAATTCAGCCACATTTTCGAGGGTTTTCGAGCATGAACCGCCTTTTTAAGGTCATGTCACAGCATCTCAATCGGACTCAGGTCAGGACTTTGACTAGGCCACTCCAAAGTCTTCATTTTGTTTTTCTTAAGCCATTCAGAGGTGGACTTGCTGGTGTGTTTTGGATCATTGTCGTGCTGCAGAACCCAAGTGCGCTTCAGCTTGAGGTCACAAACAGATGGCTGGACATTTATCCATGAAGCCAGATGACACACACCAATTACCTAAACTACAGGCATGTCTTAAAGATATAAAGGCCTGGATGACCTCTAATTTCCTACTTCTAAATTCAGATAAAACTGAGGTTAGTGTACTTGGCCCTAAAAATCTTAGAAATATGACATCTAACCAGATACTTACTCTGGATGGCATTACTTTTGCCTCTAGGGACACTGTGAGGAATCTTGGAGTCATTTTTGACCAGGATATGTCTTTCAACGCGCACATTAAACAAATATGTAGGACTGCTTTCTTGCATTTGCGTAATATCTCTAAAATTAGAGGCATCCTGTCTCAGAGTGATGCTGAAAAACTAGTTCATGCATTTATTACTTCTAGACTGGACTATTGTAATTCACTATTATCAGGTTGCTCTAAAAGCTCCCTGAAAAACCTTCAATTAATCCAGAATGCTGCAGCGAGAGTACTGACAGGGACTAGAAAGAGAGACCATATTTCTCCCATATTAGCTTCTCTTCATTGGCTACCAGTTAAATCCAGAATTGAATTTAAAATCCTTCTCCTCACATACAAAGTCTTAAAAAA
>VUQI01056796.1:0-16419 GCA_015106735.1 Paratilapia polleni
TTGTCTCATCAGTCCACAGAATATTTTCCCAAAAGTCTTGGGGATCATCAAGATGTTTCTTGGCAAATGTGAGACGAGCCTTTGTGTTCTTTTTGGTCAGCAGTGGTTTTCTCCTTGGAACTCTCCCATGGAGGCCATTTTTGCCCAGTCTCTTTCTTATTGTTGAATCATGAACTCTGACCTTAACTGAGCCAAGTGAGGCCTGCAGTTCTTTAGATGTTGATCTGGGTTCTTTTGTGACCTCCCTGGATGAGTTGTCACTGGAGTCCCAAAGCCTTAGAAATGGCTTTGTAACCCTTTCCAGACTGATCGATGTCAATGACTTTGTTTCTCAGCTGTTTGTTTAGATGGTGGCATGATGTGTTGCTTTTTGAGATCTTTTAGCCTACTTCACTTTGTCAGACAGGTTCTGTTTAAGTGATTTCTTGATTCAACAGGTCTGGCAGTAATCAGGCCTGGGTGTGGCTGGTAAAACTGAACTCAGTTTTCTAAAAAATGTGGTTAATCCCAGTTAATTCATGATTTAACAAGGACGGCAATTACTTTTTCCACAGAGGGCCATTTTTGGGACCAATTCTGGTCACATTAGCAATAGTAATTTCAGTCAACGATTTTTAAAATTTTTATATCTGTAACCCAAAATCCAAAATAACCTGTTTGTGTGTCTGACTGTGTCTCTCTCATAGTCTACCTGTGTGGCATTTCCAACAGCGTTATCCAACTGTGTGAATCTAATAGAAACCGTGATCTCTGGCTGGCAGTAAGCCGTCCTCCTGTGTGTGTGTGTGTGGGCAGACAGGTTGGGTAACAGTGTTTGAGCAGAGTGGTTTGGATGGATGTTGAGCTTCCTGTGGGCACTTTGGCTTCAACCCAAACACACAATCAAATGACTCTGAAGCAGCAGCAATATCGAGTCCGATGGAGCTCAAACTGAACAGAAAACGAGATGAACTGTTTTATGCTAAATGCAAGCACGAACTGTACAAAAATACAGTGGAAATTTTTTTAAATCAATTTTTACTCGTTATCCAGCAACGAGGTGAAATAAAGAAGGTACACTGAGCGGAGTTTGGAGTCCAGGCAGCCAGAAACTGAACAGGTTTATCTGGAGGTCATTTCTAAAAGAAAACGACTTCAGTTACTTAGAATTAGGGAGGCGAATTATTTTTTCTGGTTTGGTTGAGGCTCTTGTCGAACATTTAAACTATTTAACCTTGTTAGCATCTGCAACAACTTGATTTGAGATGCAGGGATCAAATCTAAAAACGACAGCTCGCCTCAGCCATGCTGCAGTTTTCTTCTTCTTTCTTCTGGTTGTTCAACTGCCATTTTTGGCTACACTGTAGGATTTTTCATTCTGTAACGGAGGGTTACGGTAAAAATCGCTCTGATTATAATGTGATTGATTTCAACAAGTGGTTCATCACAGTATGCCCCTGCAGTTCACCTGGCAGAGAGTGACAGGCCTCACATAACAGAGGCTTTACTGCAGGCCCGTTCCTTAACCAAACGTCAGTATGTGATGAGCCAGGAGTGAGAATCAGGGCTTGTGCTCGCTCCAGGCTCTTTGCTGCATCCACAGACTGCAGGGTTCAACATAACTGATGACCCAATGGTCTGTGGCCAGCAAAAAGTATGTCAGGCAAGTTGATTGGCCAACTGCTGGTCTGTTCCTGTCAGTGACAGTGGTTCCACCAACCACAGATATGAGTCTGCCAGTGAAGCAAACAGACTGAAGTGACCCTCACTACCCAACAGTTCTTCTTGCTCATCAGTATCTTACTGTCATATTAAAGACAGTGTGTGAGGTGCCTGAAAGAAAGAGGCTGTTATTAGCGGTGTGGTAACACAAATGAAGGTGACAGTGGTGGTGGACTCAACAGTGCGAGCATTTCAGTCATATGTGACTAAAATTTTACAGTGCAGACTGTAAAATGTGTTTAGCAGCACATGTGCAAATAAATCCTCAGTTTTTCCTCAAAACACTGACAACCCAGCAGCAGTAAAGATGGTGCTGTGGTAGTTTATGGTGGAGCTGAAGCCTGTCCTTTCACAGCAAGCAGCAAAGAGCCCAAAGAGCTATGACTGAGACGGTGAACCACAGGTGGAGTGAAAGAAAATGATCTGAGTCTACATCTCGTTACTGTGATCGTAATCCAAACCTTCATGGGTAAAAAGCCAATAGTGATCAACTTAAACATGAAGAAAAGTGTCTTTTAGAGCTGCTCCTGTCTACCACAGGTTTGTTTAACACAGCAAAATGAACAAGTTAAAATAAGTTTGTTTATGGTCAACCCTGCTGCAGGCTGACAGCAGGCCTCTCTCTTTCTAGCAGTGATGCCTGCAGGACGTCAGAGAGTCTAAAGGGGCACACAGCATTCACTCCACTATATTTATTTCAAAGCTTTAGTTATAAATTAAAGTTACATTTTAGCCTGTGCAATATACATGTTTATCTATTTATTTTTACCATTTATTCACTGAAATACTTTAATTGCATTATTTTTCTACGTTTATTCCTTTTCTATTATGTCTCTATTCTTTCTTTTTAATGTGTAGAGCTCTTTGAGCTGCATTTTTATTGTATGAAAAGTGCTATATAAATAAAGTTTGATAGATACGTCAAGTTATTTCATAGATTTAGACAACTAATACAAATTGTACATTTATAAATAAACAATGCTACTTTATTATTGGTTAAGATATTGTTGTTTCATGTCTCTTCTCAGTGAAAGCACAAAAAGCCCAAAATAAATCAGGCAGGCGTCACTTATCAGTGTATTTCTGTTTGGTGGATTAATGAGTGGATGACTTAGGCTGAGGACACGCCTGCTAAGAGAACAACCGTTTACATGACGCTGTGTCCTGGTTTGTGTGTCCTCCAGCCAGCAATGAGGGCTGATGTGTTTATACAACAGGGACATAGTAGTTATATGTGTAAACACAACCAGGATACTCCACAAACCTGATCCTCACTGAGAGAAGAGTGTGCATTTAAACACACCTGCACGCAGACGACCACAAACCTGCATAAGGTCGTCATCACGTACAGATGACAGGCCAACCAAAGGGCAAATTTCGAAACCCCAAAATGATCTGTTAGTAGTTGTTGTTGTGTTTTCGCTTCCATCATCTTATCAGTAATTTCACAGAGTCCAAACGGTCCTGCTGCCTCTGGTTCAGATCCAGGTCTCTTTAGCCAGCTTCTCCTGACAGATGACACACCACGCTGAGGGCTGCTGACGTCCCTCTTCTCATTTCTTCTTCAGGAGGTGAGGCGTTCACACTGCTGGTTCGTTTTGGTTTGCTCCACTCATGAAAAACTTCAGTTTACCGCTCCTCCTCCTCCTCGCTGCTAATCAGGATTTCTGATGAGTCACAAGCTCATAATTCCCATCATTCAACAAGTTACCAATAGTTAACATCTACTTACAATTTACAGATGAAGACTCTTCGGGGACAACCAGGTCAGCAGAGTCATTCACTTCCTTTAAGTTGTGTCTTAAAACAAAACTTCGATTGAAAGTCTTTTTCCTTCAAACAGTCTTTTGTTTCCTAAACATTTTCACTACAGTTTATTAGTCTTCAGATCCTTTTTTCTTCCAACATTTATTTTGTTGCTCCTGTGAAGCTCTTTGAATCATGATTATTATTTTTATTATTAGAATATTTCCCCAGGGAACAAATAAACAGCCAAGAGTTTCAGCAGTGGTTTAAATTTTGTGTTTCATACATTTGCTGCTTCAGTTTTTATTTCTATTTTTTTTTTTACATGTTTTTATGATATAACATAGAAAGATGAAGAACAATCATAAGCATTTCATTGGTTTCAAAGATTTTTATTGGCAAATAAATCAAATTCATGCAAAGAGTTGGTATTTACAGTGTTGAGCCTTCTTCATCATTTCTGCAGTCCTGATGCTGGATATCAGCTTCGGATATGGAATGGATCTCCTGATTGATGGACTGATGCTCCAAGTTAACAGTTAACAGTCTGTGGGCTTCTCTTTGTCCACTCGCTTTTTTAAGGATTGACCAACTTCTTCCAATGATCCAGGAGTAATTTGGTGACAATTTGTGCATTTTCCAGCCTGACGGGGCAAAAGGCGAAAGTGATAACTAGGTGGCTCGGAGATCATCAGATTAACATTTTGGATCCACGGCCAGGAAATCTGATCGAGAATCTCTGGTCAAACCATGCCGCTGCAAATCACTTCCTGTGTGGACACCCCTCAATGTTTAAAGAGCACAAATGATCTGGAAATAAGTCCCAATTATAGAGTTTATTTTGTGTTTATGATCCAGTGGTGAGGCCTATGGTAAAAATGATTTTCCTCATTTTTTTGCTGTCTATCATCTCTAAAGAAAAACTGAGTTAAGAACCAAAACTGTGGCCCCAAAAATCAAGTTATGAACTGAACTGTGGTTCTGGAGAGCTGCACTCCCACTGCAACCCAAATCTGAGTCTTTAATCCTCACTTTGTGCCTTTTATAATCTGAGAGTCTTGATTTTTTTTTTTTCCAGGCAGGGTGACCGACCTACAATGTCCTCATTTTCTGTATATAAAACAGGCCTTCGACTACAGGAAACTCACCAGGACTGAGATGGTACTGTACAGCTTTTTCTAAATTTTATTTTTATTTTTTTGACAGTGAAACTTTGATTTGTTTTATTGTTTATTTACTGACTGTGAAACTGATACGGAAGCTGTGCTGTAAGTCTAATAAAGGAGTTATTTCTTTTTCAATTCCCCTTTATTTTTATTTTATTTAATATTTTTTACATTTACTACCACAGTAACTTATATTGTATGTAAAGTCATCCACATATTGTCTCTCTTTTAGTGCCTTTGTGAAGGTTTTTGTAGCTAATTATCTACAGATTCCTACATAGTTTCATTGTACATATGAATAATTGCACGTAGAACAACTGTTAAAATACATTTTTGTTTAACCAATGCTCAAAAATATCAGGAAACTGCACAGACTTTTGTTAAGTCCCGTAGCACAGACTCTTTGCTTTAACTATATATGGATGTGTGAATTCAACCCCCAGGCCCATTTTAAGCCAGGAAAAATCCCAGATATATAAATAAAACGGACTAAATTTGATCCTGAATACATACGGATTTAACACCAGCTTTATAAACACAGGCGTTTCATAAACGGCTGCCAACATTTGAATGGAGGTGAAAGAGACGCAAAACTACCAGAAAGATAAACATGGAACTGATTAATGTAAGGAGACACCAAATAAGACTCAAAAAGACAAAGAAATGACCATAAAAAGATGGGCATGACAGGGCTGTTGGCAACAAAACGGCGATGTATAAATATGAGTGACTAGGTTGTGATCATGAATTAATCCCAGCCTTATAGACGCAGCTTTATCACCGCATTTAAATGCTGATAAACGCCTGAAACAGACCTGCATTTGCTGACATTTATCTGATTAATTAACCGGCTGCAACAACAATAGATGTGAGGTTGGGTTGAACTGGATGTACCGAGGCCGTCCGCCCACACACACACACACACACACGAGCAGGATTTATGATGTGGAGGAGCTTTAACTAAACGCCGCCTCATTAATGAGCTCGGATGCTAATGTAAGCCGCAGACAGACAGCTGAAGCTTAGCGACGAGTACACATGTAACCAAACACACCGCCGCCATGTAAACTAGTTCTCCGAGCTAATAACCTCCACATTAACTAGCAAATGTTAACACTAAAATTAGCCCACTCATTTACCCGTTAACTGGTTAAGTAGCCTGAAAAGCAGTTATCAGTTTGGTTAGAACCGAACCGAACCGAACCGAACCGAGCCGAACCACACGCTACTTACCGTCTACCGTTAGCTCCAGAAGCCGCAGAAGTTACCGGTTTAATCCAGCCGGCTGGTGACCGTTTGAACGTTAATGAGAACTGTTGAGAACGATGTGGTCTCGAGGCTCCTCTCTCACAGACTGAGCTCGCAATCAGCAGCACGCGGACAGTCCGGGGCGGAGCTACGTCAGCGTAAACAACAGGTCACGAGATCAACCACCATGTTCTCAACAGGTGTCAAAATTTTCCACTGACACTGGGAAACTTTATTTCTAATTTTTATTTTTATTTAATTTTTTTACTGTGAAATTTTTTCATTATTTTATTTATTTATTTTTAAATAAGAAATGTTTTAATTTGGTTCCCACTGTGAAACTCTTACTATTGAGACTTAAACGAATTAATAAGAAAGCTGTACTGTAAATATAACACATGAGCTTTTAAAAATATTTACTCTAAAATAAATTTTCTTATTTTAATTCATGTACTTTTCTTCTTCTTTTTTTTTTTTACTTTTACTAGTACTGTCACTTACCAGGTCTGGACTTTACTGGACCATTGCAGCACCTTGATTCTTTTCTTTTTCAGCCATTCTGTTGTAGATTTGCTGCTGTGCTTGGGATCATTGTCCTGTTGCAGGACCAGATATGGACAAGCTTTAGATGTCAGACAGACGGCCTCACATTTGACTCTAGAATACTTTGGTATACAGAGGAGTTCATGGTGGACTCAATGGCTGCAAGGTGCCCAGGTCCTGTGGCTGCAAAACAAGCCCAAGTCATCATCCCTCCACCACCGTGCTGATATGCTGTGTTTGGTTTTCTCCAAACATGGCAGCGTGCATTATGGCCAAACATCTGCACTTTGGTCTTATCTGTCCAAAGGACATTGTTCCAGGAGTCTTGTGCTGTGCTGCCATGTTCTTTTTAGAAAGAACGGGCTTTCTCCTGGCAACACTTCCAAACAAGCCACACTTGTTCAGTGTTTTTCTAATTGTTCTGTCACGAACTCTAACATTTAACATGCTAACTGAAGCCTGTAGAGTCTTGTTTGTTTTTTTACAGTTTCTCTGAGCATTGGGGTGAATTTACTGGGACGTCCACTCCTGGGAAGATTGTGGCATTGTGTTAACACACACCTGAATACTGTAGACCAGTAAACTGCCAGAACTTCTGCATTTATAGAGGTGCTCACACCTGCTGATGATCAGTTAATCAAAAGCATTTGACTAGCAGCACCTGGCTGCTACTTACCCTCTTAATTCCTGTGGAAGCAGTAAAGGTGTACTACGTTTTTCACACACTGCTTCTGCATTTTGGATTAGTTTTTGTTAGATAAATAATGACTGGGTGTAATATGTCATGTGTTGTTGTTCATCTGAGTTTGTATTTACCTCATTTTGAGACCTGCAAAGGACCAGATGATTTTTATTATGTCCTGATACGTAAAACGTTACAATTGAAAGAGGGTGCACTTTCTTTTTCATGACTGTAGGTAAAATCATTAATATGTTCCCTCTCTTCCAAACTTAAAGGTACTTACTGTAAATAACATATTTAAGAATAGTTTAAAAACTTTCAAAATTCAGTAAACCTCTTAACAGAATGTGAATAAACAGCTGGTATGTCCAGAAACCTTTTTACTGTGCTGTAGAGATATCAGCTGAAGTTGACCTGGGTCAGGCTGCACTTCTGTGGAAAACCAATGTGTAAGATTTACTTTGGTGAGTGTAAACTTTAACCAGGCAAGTCATTAGGAAGATTTTATTTAAAATGGCAGCCTGGCAAAAGGCAGAATCCTTTGGGGATATGGGAGTAGGGCTAAAAAGAAAGTTAAAAGAGCAACAGCAAGAGTGAGATACATCGCTAGTTCAGACGTTCAAATGCTTGTCTACATTCATGCTTTCTGAAACGTCGGTAAATGTCCCAGTGCACAGATCTCAAGTCAAATTGTCAATAATCTAATCCAGAGAAATCAGGGCAGATAATCCGTTTGAGTCAAAACACAGATAGGATTACATTTTTTCTCTCTGTGTGACTGAGCTCATCCCGTCTGCCGCCACTGAAGTCCAGCTTGAGTTGGTAGTTTCTGCGTTAATGTAGGAGTGACGGAGAGTTAACCAGTGAAGAAGCCAGATGGGACGTTTTCAGTTTTCTGGCAGGAAGAGAAAAGAAATCCTGGCACTGAGTTTCAACTAAAAAACAAAAGAATGGTTTCTTTTGTGCCCAAAATAAAAGGGAAAAAACACAGATGACATTACACCAAATTAGATTCCAAATTACTTCAGCAGCAGCTGAAAATCTTCCAGTTTAATGAGGTGAAACTGTTGAATGTTGGTCACCATGCAGAAACAAATGGATCAAAAAGCTTAAATAGTTTCTTGTTGGTAGATAAATGCAGTTACTCAGCAGCTTTATTCACTGTGGTTTCTGTAGTTTCTTCATTTTATTCTAATCAGCTTCCTCGCTGTCAGTTCTATAAAATCCTGGAAAAATCATCTTTGTTACTGCTCAGTGAAGCGTAATGTATAGCACACAGTCTGTGCCAACAGGAAACGTCCCGGTGGTCTGTGGACACACAGAGAGACCATCTGGCTGACTGGACCTGAACATAACCACACTGTACACATAAAGACACACACTGTACAGATAACACACTGACACATATATCAAAGGACAAAGTCATCTCTTAAAAACAGAGTCACCACTTACCCTGGTCTTGAATATTTTCACTGGTATACTGTATTTCTTTCCCACGGCACACCTATCATGAACTGGAGACACATTTACACTGACATGAACACTTCGAAGAGTTACCTGCAGATCCTGGGATGAAATTTTGGGGTTCTTGAAGACTTCTTGTGCGGGTGCAGACGTTTGAATCCTATCAAGGTGACATTTCTGTCTGCAACCAGGCTTGCTGATTAAATTCAGGTCAAATTCAGTGAACTAACTGTTGAAGATGATATTCTCGCGGCAGAAAATATTTTTTTCAGATCATTTAAATCACTTGCTTGACTCACAGGTCTTGGCATGATGGCACCACATACTTCAATAGTGAAGAGAACAGCAGATCATAAAGTTCAGGGGTTTAAATACAAGGTCTCACCTGTCTAATGAGGTTCTAATTGTTGTCATTTTATCTGTAACCTGGACTCTGGATCACATTATCTGTAATCACCATTTCAGGAAGGTTCAAATGTTCAACAGGTTTCATGGGATGATCTTATTTTTTCACGACTCTGTATGCTTTTTGTTTTATTCCACAATATTTTTTAAAACTTTAAGGCAAATTTTTGTTTATCTTTCTAACCTTTTTTTCCTTCATCATTATTACATCCTTTACTTAACCCGGGAAACGCCTCATTGAGATGAAAAAAAAAAAAATCTTTTTTTAAGAGTGACCTGGCCAAAAGGGAAAGTTTAAACCCAAAGAAAACCGGCATTGTCTCACCAAGAGAACAAAAACTGCACGAAGAGACCAGAAAAGTGCTTCCGTTTAAGAGTCTCCACGATCAGTTCTGTATATTCATGATCATCTGTGAACATGCACATGGCAGCAGGACTGTACTCGTCTGGGTTATGGAGTAATTCTATTCTGAAAGCACAACGAAACAGATCATTAACCTCTAAACATCCACCTGCTCCCTGCTGAGCAATCCAGAGTTTGGATTCAGTTAATGTTCACCCTTTTTTTTTTAATATTTTTGCCTGTTTGAAACACCCACATTTAAAATGTTTTAAAAGAAAAACTGAAAAACTAAAATGTTTGACACTGAAGATTATCATTATGGACAAATATTTGCCAATTTATAGCCAATTCTGATCATTTGTATACTAGATTTTAGATTTTACGTGAAGAAGAATATCTGCTCTTCATTGAACATAATTTAATCTGATCAATTCCAGTTAAAATAAACACGCTCCCCAAGCTGTTATATTTGTTTTAGTCTATATAATTCTTTCCCTGACCTGAATCAATAATACTGGGATTCATTTGGCCTAAAAAGTCAGGTCAATAATGCAAATGTCATTGTTAAATAGCAAAGAAAGCAGGTGGGAACGTTCAGTGTTTGTTGGGAAATCCCTTGTTCATTTGTTCAACAGAAAAGTTCAATAAATTTAATTCATTCAATAAAGAAAAAAAAAAAGAATTATTATAAATGTGTGGGGTTCTGCTGGGGAGGGATTTAAACTTGTAACCTGAATGAGACACAACCAGACCAACTGGGATTTTACAACTTTAATCAAAGCTACAGCTTCTCAGAAAAACATACTTCCTCGTGCTTTAAACAAGAGTATGAATATCAAAAGGAAAACCTGGGACTATGTATGAAATAAAGACGTAGCTTCCAGTGCAGAAACACCTTAAACCTGCATCTTTCTGATGTCCAGCAGAGGGCAACTCCTTTCTGACTGCATATAAAGGCTAGGAGAAAACGATGCTATGACCTCAGTAAACACTTTTCTGGTGAGTTTCAAGCCTTACTGAATAAAACATGATGGTAATTTTGGAAATTATGACCCTATTAGAGTCAAAAAGGAGCATAAAGCAAGGGAGGATTTACCACATAATTGACAAGTCTCTTGCATAAAAATGCTGCAAATGCTCAGCTCGAGGTTTCACAGCCGGATTTCACTAACCACTGCTGATGTCACAGTGGCTACGTCCATCTTTTATCTACAGTCCACGGCATTTGTGTTTAGGTGGAGGTGAATAAGATGCCTCTGTGGGTCACACATACTGTGGACCATCTGGAGCAGGTGTGGTAATCAAACTTAAACAACTACAGAGAAGCAACAGGCAGGTTTTAAAACACATCAGTGTTAACCTGGTAAGTTTATGAAAGAGTATAAAGAGACACTGAAGGAAAAACTGAGAATAAAGTGAAATGAACAACCATTTTTTTCTGGAAAGTTAGACTTTCCACTGCAAATTCACACCAGCCTTTCTATCAAAATAAAATCTACAGCTTTATACAGTTAGCTTCTTATACAAGAGTATAAAACATTCATTTAGACATATGTACATTTTAATCTGCTGGGGCTAGTTAACAGAAAGCTGTTTATTTTATTGGCAAACTGCACCGGGATCAAAAACGGTAAGAAGCACCAGCAGTTCTCTCCATATGCAGGATGCTCAGGTTCAAATGTGCTGAGATTAAACTGAAAGAAACAGAACTCACACATATATAAAACTTATTATGAACCAGCTGTTTGCTAAAAGTGGACCTATTCTGCTTTTGATTATTTACTGTCCTATATGTTCCAGTGGTGGATGTTCATACTAAACATGACCAAAGTTTCAAATAATGAAGTCAGTGTATGTACAAGTAATCCCTGTGAGCCAAAAGCTCAGGCCTCCCAAATATGGTCATCTCAGGCACAGACGCCCCACCCACCTGCTGTTCAAATCTTATGTTTATGAGGGGCAGCCAATCAGAAGAAAGTTGCCTTAAATGGGAGGAGCTAAAACATCTTATTTCACACAAAAGATGAAATAATAAAGATTAAATAAAGATTATTAAGAACTGTGAATCAAGCAAAGCTACTCTAGTAGAGTCCAAGAATAAAAATATGGAGTTAGAAATGAGCAGAATAGATCCATTTCAACTTATTTCATGCTGTCCAAGAAGGCTCAGAAGGAACCTAAGATATTTTGTAATGGAACAAAACAAATTAGTCTCAAGACGTAGATAAAACCAGATAAATAAAGATAAGGACGGAGGAAGGAAGGAGGAGAAGAAAACTGTGCACTGAACTGAGCTTGTTAACAGAGTCAAAGCCTCAAGGGACACTATGGAAAGGGCATAAAAGCTGACCCTCATAATGCCAAATGTCATTCTCACCTTTCACCACTTTTTGTTTGTCTGAACTTAATCTACACAGCTGGAGACAGCAGTCAGTTATGTCAAGTTATGAAATTCAGATGTTTTCATTCCTCCCTCATTCCTCCAGTAACAACCCGATCACAGCACACAGGTATCTGAAAATCTGCTGCCAAGTCATTTACAGAATTTCCTCAAATAACGGATTCTCTCTAACAGAATTGAATCTGCCGAACTTTTTACATCAACTGTGCAGAGGAAGCTTTTGGAGCTTGTTAGCTGTGTATTTTCATCCATTTAAACTATTTTCCTGAAGCGTCACTGTCACAGTGTGATGAATCACACTGAATAAGTGTCTTTTAGCCCCTTAACATTCACCCTGTTTTTCCACTAAAAAGACTGAACGATTGGAAGTATTTTGTTCGCTGGACTCTTGCAGTGAAAACTGTTCAGCAGCACAGTGAAAAAAAAGGTGATAAACTGCAGGTGGTTTGTTTCTACACTCAAATTTTACATAGAGCTACTGTTTCTGTGGTCTTTGTAAAGTGGTTCACACAGTCTGATGTTGAGTTTTTGTGCTTTCAAACGATGTGGTTTATTGATTTGAGTCAAAATATAGAAGCAGAATTTTTAGCTGCGAGTCCTAAAGGGTTAAATAAACTCCACGAACTTCAAATTAGCAACTGAGGCAGCTAGCTCATTCAAGGAAAACCATGTATTTGTTAACCTGGGCACTATTTACCCATCTTCATTCCGTCCAAATCACTGCCTGTGGGCCAAACCCAGGCCATCGCTCATCACTTTAAATTCTCAGCAAACTTTGGCTGGTTGTTATTTAGTCTGCACAGTGATGACCTCACACAGGGACTTTGGTTGACTGGGCGTTATGTACATGAAAAGGCTATGTGGGACATTCATTATACGTTAAATTGAACCATATCAAAGAACTGTATAAGTTCAGCCCTCGATGTGACTTATCTCACCAGTGTGGCCCCCACTGAGTATGACACCCCTGACCTAAAGCACGGCCATAAGTGAAGGTTGGACTGTAGAACAACTGGTAAACTGAAAGGTTCACCTTCCGGCTCAGTTCTCTTTTCACCACAACGGTCCGGTACAATGCCCGGATCACTCCCAACCCCCTGGTCCATCTCCTGCTCCAACAAGATCCCCTTGATATCAGAACTCGCTCCCTTCATTCTGGGTTTAAAATATTACCAAGGGGAATCAGTCCAATGTTGAGCCAAAATGCTGAAACCTGAAAAAGCGTAAACACCTACAACGTCATCCCACAGACCAATTAGTGCCTGTTTTATCCACTGACAGGCTCAGACTGTTATATAACTATCGGACCAATAAAGGCCAAAATCACTGGATCAGATATCAGAAAAAAAGTTTAAACAGATACAATCCAGTAGTGTGAATTAGACTAATACCGTAGTATCGAGGACCACCAGGCCAAAGAGAAACACAAGATGGGAAGGAGTTTAGATTAGGGCTGGACAATGATCTCATGGATCAGCGACAGCTCGGCAATCAAGGCAATTTTTCTGAACGTTTCACCTCTCATGCATTAAATTCATATCATTATTATGAGACACATAATAAAGTGAATCTGCCATGCTGATTTCAAATGGACACAAAGAAGGACCACTTCCCTCTCTGAAATGAACATGCATGTATGGAGCTGCTACACTGGTCCATCAACATCCAATGAACTTTCAAAATAAAAGAAAGGGGATTACCCTGCCGTAAATCAATCACAGAACAAATCTGAAACTGTACCCGGGCAGTCGCCCAAATAAAGCTGCTTTTACTTTGAAGGATATTTTTTTCCTCCAGGACACTGAAGTGATTTCGTAGTTGCACGTTTCGGCGTTCTCGCTCCATATCAAACTGATTCCAAACATATTTTTTCTTTTAATAATTTAGAAAAAAAAGGAAAATATAATCTAAAAATACCACAGCTTTTCTCTAAGTTAGCTTGTAGAGTTTTTCTCTCTTCACTGGCTAATGAAATGATGAAAAAACAAAAAACAAAAAAAAAGAAAGAGAAACTGTGGGAGCTGTTGTGACTGACTAGCACTAGCTCAGCTGGCAGTCAGCTGTCACTAAGCTTTAAGAAAAACCTTCTGCTCTCATCAGACCTTAGAACCCTCCAAGAGTCTTAAAAACTGACAATTAGTACTAATATTAGTGCAATTAGAAAATAACCAACGTTTATCCAAATCCTTTGTGTGCGTTTGTACGTCTTTATAGTTTGATGCTGGCTGACAGAAAAAAACGAGCTCAACACACACTCTGTGTCAATTCAGCCTCCAAACAGATAAACATCATCCCGTCCCAATAATATGGATGACAGCTGATCAATAATCAAACCTATCATCACCTGGTGGTTGGACACACGGTGGAGTCCGGCTGGAGGCCGTTTTAGGGACGTTCGGGTACCCAAAGTAAATCAACAGTCGCTTTATTTAAAAAAAGAAAAAAAAGTAATCATCCCTGTCGTGTTGCAGAGCCTTTTTCCACCAGAGGGGGGGGCAGTCCTACCACTGCAGGGAAACAAAGCACAGCCGTCTCTCCCGACTCAGAGTTTCACACTCTCATCGGAGTTTAGAGTGAAAGCAGTCAGCGGTAAATCGACAGGCGTCTCACGATGCACAGGTCACACAGCAGCCGCTTGATTCGCTGTTTGAGCTGCGGGAGGCGGGAGAGAGGGTCAGGAGGCTCGAGCTCGCCAGAGTGGTCCAACCAGGACTCTAAAACTGAAGAGAGAGAGAGAGAAAGTTTTACCACCATCAGCGAGCAACACTAACTAATGTTAGCATAGAAATGGAGCAAAGATTTTCAACAGTCAACATGGGGGCGGTTAGCCAGCTAGCTGTAACTTAGCTTCATCATACTGATACTCAGGTACACAGTATATACACACTGTTCTCTCAGTCATACAGGATACAGGACATACACCAGTGAAACAAGACCTTTTTAGTACCAACTTAAATTTAAGGCCAAACTTGCGACGGAGATACAAAATAAAAGTGAAAATGCACTCCTTCCACACTGATGTCAGCTTAAAATGAACAGTAACACAAAATTAGAGATGACTGAGACTGAGAACACACCTGCAGGCAGGGACACAGCAATCAGAGGCATGTGTGGTGTGATGAGCATCATATGACCCTTCAAAGTAAAGCAGTGTAGCTCTTTGACACCCCCCCAAAACGTCTCCTCTCTTCCTTCCTCCCACGCCTCTGTAATTATTCTGCCCCGACTACAATGGCTCTAACATGCCGTGGCAGATAATTACTTACACGCTTGTTTCTGTAATTACTTCTCTCTGCTTTTGTAATCAGACGAAGGCACCGACTATTTTATTAACACTGACTAACTATTAATGTGCAACGTGCAGTGTGTAACTCTGTATTTTATAATAAACTGGCATGGCTCTGTGTGTGTGTGTGTGTGTGTTTTACCGTCCAGCTCTCTCTCGATCACGTCCATCCTGGCACTGATCTGCTGGTGGAGGGACTCGATGTGCTCCAGCAGGTTCAGCTGACACTCGGCCACAGGCGCTGCACGAGGCTCCGGCGTGTGCGTCTGAGCACGCGTTCGCTCGCTGCCGTCTGCGTGGTTCTCCGTTTTTATGTTGTGCATGTCGGTGAGCGTTGCAATGTTTTTATCTGCGGCGGCATCGGCTGGTTTCTTGTCTATGTCTTCAGGTTTTATTTGCTACAGAAAGAGAGTCAAAGAAAGTCACCGTCATGGATACTTTTTTGATAAACTTCCATGAAAATCAGTCAGTCGCTCCTAAAATTTTGTGCTTCTTAATTGGCATTAGTTTTTCAGCATTTTCAAGCAACTTTGAGCACCAATATCATGTGATATATCATAGTTCCAACCACAAAACTCCTAAAATTTAATGCCTGTTACCCATAAAAGTCTACCCAAAAAACACTTCTTGAAGTTTTCCTCAGAAAACACATCAAACATCGAGGGTACCAATGCTTGTTTCTGTTACTCTAGGTCATAAACATGAAATTGGTACAGTTTTGTTATTGAAGCTATGATATATCCCATGATCTTTATACCCAAAGTTAGTTATAGAGAGAATAGTGCTGAACAACAACAAGATTTTGGCTCCTTAAACACGTTTTTCAGCCCTGACAATCTCATGTCTATCTCCTGTACTTAGGAAGCTACGAGAACTCAAAAAAGCTGGAAAAAAATAACACAAATGGAAAAGCGCCAAATTCTGACCCACCCCACGCACTTCAATGATCTGTACCTCGGAAAATATTCATAAGATGAATATAAAATTTTGTATGTATTCCAGTAAAATTTAGATTCAATATAAAATCCAGGTTTTACCAGTTAGGATCTGGAGGGTAACTCCCCAGAGGGGATGTCTACCTTGTTATGACCATACACTAAGGCTGCTCAATTTCAAACCACCAAAAACTATAATCATAATTATTTAACATGACGTACAGTGGTGTGAAAAAGTGTTTGCCCCCTTCCTGATTTCTTAGTTTTTTGCATATTTGTCACACTTAAATGTTTCAGATCATCAAACAAATTTTAATATTAGACAAAGATAACCTGAGTAAATACAAAATGCAGTTTTTAAATAATGATTTTATTTATTAAGGGAAAAAAGTAGGCTAAAAGATCTCAGAAAGCAACACATCATGCCACGATCTAAACAAACAGCTGAGAAACAAAGTCATTGACATCGATCAGTCTGGAAAAGATTACAAAGCCATTT
>VUQI01056797.1:21852-34708 GCA_015106735.1 Paratilapia polleni
GAGTAAAGAAGCTGTAAGTCCTTAAAGTTAGAAAAAACAGTGGGACTTTACATGCATGTAAGACTGCCTCCTCATATACTCCCCTTACTTAGATGCTGACGTGTTTAAAGAAATGGCAGATATGTGCTCATGACTTTAAGTGTGTGCATCTATCTAGCCTAGCCTAGTTTCTGTAGTGGTTACTACTGTTTGTGCTTGTTGATTTTGCCATTTTTATGTCTTAACTCCATTTTCCAGAGGTCATTTGTGAGACAATGTGTGAACGAAATAACTTCTTATTTGTACATTCTGCCGTGAAATCTGAATTTATGTACCTACACGCTGTGTCTTCAAAAATAGTAGCTGTGTTTACAGACTGCTGTTGCTGCCACTGAAAACATTTTGGTAGTTTCTCAGCATATGATCTCTGTTAGTGTTACTGGGCAATGTTACACAGTGATTTTTTTTTTTTTTAACCTAACAAAAAATTTTTGGCAAAGGATAGATGCAGCTTGCAACGCCCATGTTAATCAGACTGTTTGTTTACTTTTCACTGAGTTGCTCATGACATTTCTGTTAATTAGTTTGAGCTGATTTAATACAATATTGAGCTGATGATGGTTATCATTAGAAGTGTCAATAACAAGGTCAGTGCTGGCTTAAACTGTGAAGCTGGCTACCTTTTGTACTTTAGGCATCGCTAATGACAAAGGGGAGAGATGATTTGTTACATATGTTGATCTCACGCACACACTGTAAAAATGGATCTTAAGCTTCACAAAATTAGTAGTATAGTAGAATGTACCTTTATATCAGTGTAATTGTTGCAGGCAGTTATTGTATTCAAGTTATAGATAAGAAAAATCTCATGCTGTTTCGCTGTGTTGATCTGTATTTGGAGATATAGCTGCTCAATGCACAATTGGCTGGCAGTGTTAGATATGGGTGCTGCTTGCTATTTATAGAAACAGGGGTCTAGACCAGCTCTGCAGCTGAACGCTGTGTGGAGAAGGAGGCTGGTGGGTGGCATGAGGTGGTATTAGTCTTGGGGGGGTTGGGGATATGCGTGTGAGGGGGGTGATCTGATTGAACATCACGCTTGTGTGCATCAAGGTTGTGTTTGTGTGGAAAACAGAGAAAGTGGAAAGGGGAGGAGGGTGGATGGAGAGACTGGGTTGATGTAATTCAGCCTCTGGCAGCCATAACACAGATGTATTGCAGCAGGTCAACAGTTACCTCGCTGGTGACTGCATTTCTCGATATATATCTTGCCAACATCAACAGCATGGATACACATTTAGTAATTACTTTTTGTTTATTTCCCCTTCTTAATTTAATTGGTGTGTTTTTGACTGTGGGATTGGTCACGTAATAGGATGGTAACCTATATTAGTAAATAGCTACTTCGTCAAGCTTTATTATGTAGCAATAGATAGATAGATGGATACATGGATAGATGCAGTGAAAGAGGAAGAAAATGGCTTTATGGCCTTGGCCTTCAAATATATATGACAAGTCTTGAGTAAAAGAATACACTTATCAGACACTTCTGGCCTCTGTTGTATGTGTATGTGAGGTGTGACTCCTCTGTAACCCTGCAGCTGTACACCAGAGTTAGGCTAATCTAGCTACCTTAGAACCTAAAGGATTGTGGTGGAAACACCTGTAGGATGGATGTGTGCCTGGCAGGTTCGTCCTCAGATGTAAATGTTCTGTTCCACTACGTGTGTGCATTGCCAGTACACCAGTGGGCCACAACATTAGAACTACCTGCCTAATATAGTTTAAGACCCCCTAGTGCTGCTGAAAAAGCTGTGACCCTTAGAGGCATGAACTAATGGTTGTCCTGTGGTGTCTGGCACCAGAATGTGAGGACCAGATATCTTAGGTACTGGGGCATAGTGGGTTGGGGCTGACGAAAACATGATCGCAAGCATCTAGCAGATGCATGATTGGACTGGGATCTGGGGAGTTTGGAGGCTGGGTCATTGCCTTGGGCTCTTTGTCGTGTTCCTCGAGCCGTTACTGAGCAGTTTTTGTGAAGTGGCATGGCACATTGTCCTGCTGGAGGAAGCTGCCTTTACTGAGTGCAGTCACCATGGGGGATGTCCTTTGTCTGCAACAGTGCTGTGTTAAAGCAAACTTCACATGAATGCCAAGATCCAAGTCTTCCCAGAAGAACTGTATTGTAACAAGAGTGCCACTGGAGAAAATCATTTGATGATTTTTTAAAATGTTTTTTATTTTGATCATAGCTGTGATTTTGACTATCAGCAGCACTGAAACAGCATTGACACTATCATCTGTAGCTCTCCATTGCCAAAGACACAAACATTTATTGTCTGACAGCTTGTATAAACACATTACCTTGATCTTCTTTTCAATAAATGGAGTGGCAGGGGAAAGGTGGAAAAAAAAAAGGAAAGGCGGAAGTTATTATTGATAGGGTAAAGACATGTATCAGTGTCCGTTCTGCAAACATTGTCCCACATAGTTCTGAACACTTCAGTCATAGAATGACTGGTTATGGTTAATGGTGAAGAGAATGGCTGGCTAAGGTTTAGTGTTAAACTTACCCCTATAGGAAAGGAAAGGAAAATAGTTTTTGTTATATCAGGATTGTGAAAAAAAAAAGAAAAAGAATAAAAACCCCACAAACTTCTATGTGATTTATACATACAATATAAAGTTTTTAACAAATAAATTTATATTTCTGACAAATTAAGGTCATGGGACAACTGACCTGATGCTCCCTGATGTTAACAGCCTTGTAGAGAACATATTCAATCATGCAGAGAATTACAATTTCAAAACCACTGTATTTTAGAATAGCTTAAGTCATTTAAATGCATGTGGATATGTGTCAGAGTATTGCTGTTGGGATTTATGGTGCATATCCAAACGTTATAGCCCAATGCCTTTCAGATGCATTAGCTGCACTATTATGCCAGAGTTGCATACACACTCAGCAATAAATGTGTTAGCTGTTATTAAATGACCATGTAAGGGAAGTGTGTTTACTTGGATTTTTTTTTTAATTTTATTTTTTTTAACATCCAGACATTAAAAAGGAGCACATTTTTTAATTTACTAGCTTAGGGAAGAGCTTTCACGTATAACATGTTGTTTTGGGCTGTTTGAGTTTTTTGACTGCAAAGTGCCCTGCATTGTAAAGAATAGAGATAAACAGAACAAGAAGCATTACAAAATACTTATGCTAAATAATGAAAAAAAAATAACAACAACAAAAAAAACAAAAAAACAACCCTAATTACCCCCAACTAAGATTTCCAATTAGTGTTTGTTGCCTAATTTGGTGTAAAACAGCTGACAAAATTATTACAGATAAAAAGGTCAAAGGTTCCTGTGTGCTGTGTGATCTGAATGCTAAACTGTGGAATTGGGTATGTTATCTATTTTTTAAAAGTAATTCACAGGGAATAAAATGAAACATTTTTAAGAAAAATAATTAAAATGTTGGTTCATAAAAGATTTGTTTATATCTAAAGGTTATCTATATTATTGTTTAGTACTCAATTTGTATTCAAGGAACTCGCTGGCCTAAATGAAGCGTTGGAAACCTGCTGTGTTTGTATTCATTGTGTGACAGATAATGACCTTGAGATACACTTATATCTCAGTCTTAATTAGTATGCTACAGCACTGCCACACACACACACACACACACACACACACACACACACGCACATATGCACATGCACACATCTTATACTGTAGATACCCTCAGAAGCTCGTATTTAGTATGTATGAAAAGATAATACATGTACACTGACCAATGCAGACTCACTCTCTGTGTCTATTAGCATTTCTGAGTTCTGTTTCTCATTATCCTCTGGTGAGTCTGGCAAAAATGATTGCCAAAACCCACATTGTGGATTTAGAACTAGAGGTTTATCATTCAGCAAGTTTTCTTCAGAATTTTACAAATGAAATATATTTTCTACAACCACCCATGATGCTTGCAGGCGTTCTCTGGCAGCTAATGGGTGTTTTATTTATTTATTTATTTATAATTTTGCAGTGCACACTGAGAGGCTTTCATTATGACAAATGTTGAGCAAGATTTATGAATAAATTGTTTACAGAATGCACTTTTACTTATTGTAGTAAATTGCATCTAATATATTCGTTAAAGGACCTACACACCAAGGTGTTTGCAGTTATTGCTGATTAGACCTGTGTGTAGGTTGAAGGTGAATACTAATATAGTATAGTGAATACTCTGCTGGGAATTACATGAGCTCACCGGACCCTTTGGCTTTTCCCGTGTTCACAATTCCTCATGTCATAGACACTCAGTATCAGCTATAGAATAGGTAGTAAGCTGTGATTTCTAACTTATGGATCAGTGTCTCCAAAAAAAGTACTCTTTTCTTAATGTGGAAATGTTTGAGGGCAGAAACTAGTACATAACGTAAAGAAATTAAATGTAGAAAATACAGTGGGCTGCAAATAAAGTGGGTGGTCAGTTATTTAGCCAATAATCATTTGGTCTATAAAAGTAAGTAAAAAAGCTACTCTCAGTCTAGATTTGAAAACCTAAAGATTTTCAGTCCAGTAAATTATAAAAAAAAAAACAACAGCAAGTACTTATAAAATGTTTGAAACTAAACTAATTTTCTTCTAATTTTAGCTTGAAATAAAGAGGACTAATAAATCGACTATCACTATATAATCACTGTAGCATCACACTATATATTAAATAGACTGTTGGTCTTTTGCTAATCCAATATATAAAGGATAATGATAAATGTGCAGAGAGAGAATGGGATTCAAAGTGAGAAGAGGGCAGTCAGCCAATATAAGTGAATTTATCTGTGTGTGTGTGTGTGTGTGTGTGTGTTGCATGGGTATGCTTGAACTTGAAACAGGTCTGACTTGGAGGAAATTAGCGTCAAGTTCCAAGCACTTTTCATTTTCCTTTCTCATTTTAGAATTAAAATAAGGAATGATTAAACATTTTATCTTCTGTATCATTCTGTAACATTATTTTCTATGTTTTCAGTCAACACTAGTGATGTCCATGTCTCTACATCCCTCTACAGCAGATTACTGTAAGTGAGGCACTGCTGGGAAATTTAACATGACTTATGGCAGACAGCTGCAGTGCATGCATTGCATCTCAGAGTGGGAGTGGGAGAGACAGTGTTGTTTTGCCAAGTCAGGCTTTTGTATTTGACTGTCGAGTCTAGTTCAATTTCCTTCAGTTCATAATCCATTTACAACATGAATAAAAATGTCTTGTATCTTTGCACATTACTTACTGTAACATCTCCATGTTTTACCAGTATATGAATATTGATCTTGTTAAGTTTTTTTGAGTCTCTTGAAATTTAATACATTTTCAGTTAACTGACATACTGATCCATCTTTAATGGGTTCAGTTTTTACATAAATGTTAATGATATGCAAATATCATTAACATTTATGTTAAATGTTCCTCAAATTGATTTTATTTTCCTTTGCACAAGAAAAATCAAGCTACATGATGTATGTAGCAGCTCTAAACATGTTATGTCACTTGGTGTGTGCTTCAGCAAAGAGTGAATGTCTGAAAGGGGCTGAAGCCTTATTTGTTGTTTAGAACCATAAACAGATGGTTAAGCCTGGATGGTCATCCAAAACTTGCTTCCACATTAAATATTCTATATTAAGTGTTCTGGTCAGACTCTTATATTTCAGTTCATCAGCTAATTTGTTTTGTATTATACTTTATTATATACACTCACTTTATAAGGTACACCTTGCTAGTACCGGGTCGGATCGCCCCTTTGCCTATAGCAGTGCCTTAATTCTGCGTGGTATAGATTCAACAAGGTGCTGGAAACATTCCTCAGAGATTTTGCTCCATATTGACATGATAGACACACACAGTTGCTGCAGTTTGGGAAGGATATGGTGAGCAACAATACTCAGGTTGGCTGTGGTGTTTAAACGATGCTCAGGTGGTACTAAGGGACCCAAAATGTGCCAAGAAAACATCCCCCACACCATTATACTGCCAACAACCTGAAACTTTGATACAAGGCAGGATGGATCCATGCTTTCATGTTCATGCCAAATGCTGACCCTACCATCTGAATTTCACAACAAAAATGGAGACTCATCAGACCAGGCAATGACTTTACAATCTTCTGTTGTCCAATTTTGGTGAGCCTGTGCAAACTGAAGCCTCAGCTTCCTGTTCTTAGCTGACAGGAGTGGCACCTGGTGTGCTCTTCTGCTGCTGTTGTGCGTTCAGAGATGCTCTTCTGCATACCTTGGTTGTAACAAGTGATTATTTGAGTTACTGTTGCTGTCTGCTCAAAGCAGTTTGGCCATTCTCCTCTGATCTCTGGGATGAACAAGACATTTTCTCTGTAAACTCTAGAGATGGTTGTGTGGAAAAATCCCAGTAAAATCAGCAGTTTCTGAAATACTTAGACCACCCCGTCTGGCACCAACAACCATGCCACATTCAAAGTCACTTAAATCATCTTTCTTCCCCATTCTGTTGCTTGGTTTGAACTTCAGCAGGTTGGCTCGACCATGTCTACATGCCTACATGTCCCTACCACACTGCCCTGCATGGATATACAGTATATATTGTTAACAATTACAATTTAAAGCTTAACCTCAGTCAGAAGCTGGTTTAAACAGAAAACATTACCACTGCAATCATGCACTTGAACATGTCACAATATAAATGTTTTTTCTCTTATTGGGAACACTTTTGTTGTTGTTGTTTTGATGGATTCAGTTAATAAACAGCACAGTGGCAGTCATACAAATATTTATCATCATTCACAAAATGTGTTCTGACAAAATATTTGCTCACACTAAAAATGTGCTAAAAATAAAAATTATTTAGTGGTCTTGATGTCATTAGTCATCTTTAATGGTTCAATCAGAGAGCATTAGGTTTTCCAAGGATTTGCTAATCTTTTTTATCCCTTAACTTAATTAAAGGTTACAGTTTTACAAAATGGGTTTTTAGCTTTTGAAAATAACAAAGCTTCAGTTGGAGTCACTACACAGTAAAATGTCAGTGGGGCTGAAAATCATTTAGTTCCCTAACTATTATTAGAGAAATTGTTTGTCATGTTTAATTAAAAATAATAATAAAAAAATATATCTGTGTTTTTTCCTTGCAGACGGTGCGTCATGGCTTCCCTTACCAGCCCACGGCTTTGGCCTTTGACCCTGTGCAGAAGATCCTGGCCATCGGTTCAAGATCTGGTGGAGTGCGAATGTATCCTTTACTTTACGTTCACTTCCTCTCTTCCCTTAGTTGACAGACACAGTAATAAATTATGATCACATGATAACAATTTATTTTTGGTAAATACATTAACTTTGCTACTATTTGCCACTGTAAAGAAAATTTCAACAGAAATATACCACAGTTTTGTGTATCTGCTCCTACACAAATCAGTGGCTGTATTGTTATACTGTGTCTCCAGGCAGGGGCCTCCCTTGCTCCAACCGTTGTCCTCCTCCCCCAGTTCTTATTCCTCTTTCTGCAGTGTCATTTCATGTTACTCAGTTGTCGTGTCACAGACTCACAACTGCCCATCCAACAGCCCATCTCTTGGGTCACCCTGTCATAGGGATGGTGGAGGACATGTAGTGCAACCCAGGTAGGATATTACACCCTCATAAATACCCAGGCTTCCCTTTAGGGAACCTATAAGAGAGGCAACTAACAGTTATTGATACTGCAGCTGCCATGCAGCTAGTCCTGCAGGGGTAATGCATGGGCAGACTGAGTGATTTCTGTGCTGAAAGAAACAGAAAAAAAAAAAAACTCCACAGTGAGAAAGCTAGATTGTTTGAATATTTGAAAAAGAGGAAGAGAAGCCCAGATGCTGAATGTTAAGGAGAAGGGTGAAGGTGCACACTAGTTTTTGATGACACAGGGAATAGCTGATGAAAAGAGACAAAATGAGACTTGATTACATGATAGGCTTATATCAAGTACTTTTTTTCTCTTAATCCGTTTATTTTTCGAGTGGTGAGGCTCAATATACCAGGATTTTTCTTTTTTTTATTTTCTTTATTTAATAATTATTCCTTTCTAATTCTAATTTTAGCCGGATTTTGTATCAGATTTGCTTTAGATATGAAAATGTTACTGTCCTGCAACCATAAAAATAGACTTATCCAATCAGATTTTTTTATGTCGTAGTCTCAAAGAAGAGGAAAGGTTACAACTGGCTCACTAACAACTGGTAAGGACGTTATATCTAGGACAAAAGCCACAGATTCATGTATTTGTTACATCTGCCAAGTATGTTATATGATTGGTTCAATTTGTTTGTCTGCTTGTTGGTAAATTTCCTCAAAAGGTTATGGATGGATTAGAATTAAAAATTTTACTAGAGGTGAGGTTTAGAAGTGATTAACTTTTGGATTCGATCTGAATCTGAATCTAGGAATTTTTTGAAGGATGCTACTGACATTTTGCGTCATATCGTCACAAATACATATCAAATTGAAATATGAAAAATTAGTTAGTTAGTTAGTCCTAATAACCCATGTAATCCAAGAAAATATCACAAAAACTGAACCAGATCCATATATCTTTCTGGATTCAGAGACTCAATTCATGCCTGGTATAGAGGCAATTTTCAGCCTTGGTGGAGGTATCCAGTCTCATACTGCTCTTGCTTATAAAGTGGTGGGAGAATTAATCAATTACATTTTGATTTATAGTTGGTGCGACCAAAAGTCATAGCCCTAGGCCTTCCTGAAGGCCAGCGCTCCCTTGTTTGTAGACTTGGCAGTGAGGCTAGATTTTCTCCAAGGTGACTGCAGTGCTTTTACCTCTTCTTAAAAAAATGCAGATATCCGGGCTTTCAGATAGCTGCAGGATTGATGTTTTTCGTTCTCAACTTGTTTACACTTCTTGGAAAACTTTATTCCACTTGGTTATTTCTTTTAATGTTTTTAGTTTCTTTGGCCAGCAGTTGGGAAATACTTAATCTATTTGTTGTCCTTGCTTAGGGTGATTAAACAGAAATGGGAAACTATAACACAAGATTAGGATAAGATCAGGTTTAGATACAGTTCTTAACTCTCACAAAATCTTTTGCCTCGTTGTTACCTTTTGGGTGGCTTTAACAGTCACAGTTTGCCACTGCTGTGTCCTATACCTGAGTGTAAAGCAAGGCTGAGATTTCAGCTGGATGGAAGCCCTTGAGTGACTTAGCATTTGTATTGACATGCTGCACACACTTCCCTTGGCTCCCATGTGGACTGTCACAGACTCTCTGACTCTCTCTCTTTCTCTCAATTGCATTGTCTCACTCCTCTATTTTGCTCTTTCTCAATCTGCCTCGCCTGCTGTCGTCTTCTGTCTAGTGCCCCCCCCTTTTTTTTTCTACTTTTATTTATTCAATTCACCCTTCCTCTGTCCTTCACAGCCTGTCTGAATGTTCTTCCTTTTCCTCCCAAGGCTTTCAACATCTACCTGTCATCTTCTGTAATGGTCTCCCTTTGTTTTTTCCTCTGTTTTCAAATGCTTTTCTCTTCTTTGTGTTCCTTCATTTGTAGGTGTTTTAGTACAGCTGTAGAAAATTCTCACCTTCCGTTTGTTTTTTGTAGTACAATATTTAATCTTTTTCATTTATTCTGCATTGACATCGCGGTTGAACACAAACCCTACCAATTCGATTTCACAGTTTAACCCAATTTTTGATTTTCTCTGTCAGTCTCTTGAGGGTGGAGCAGCATGTAAAAAAAACGAGCATTTTTACAGTCTGTTTCTTTTCTGCTCGTTTGCTGTCACTCACCTTATACGCTACTTGCTCTTCCTCCTGTAGCAATGCTTTATTATTTGGCAGAAATGCATAATTTGTTCCTGTTTTAAAAATATATACATATTATTTTGATCACTGGGAACTGAAAGTTAAACAATGAAATAGCACTATTGACTGTGGTTATGTGGGCTGTCAGTGGTAGGTCGCTTTTCCAGTGTGTGGTATGTCTCCTTGACTGCCTGTGTATATCCAGAAGAGTGATCAATATATCTGAGTCCCCATGGACTCTATTTGCTTTGTTCCCATCTTGAATTTTGCGTTCCAGAAAGCTTTATTTAACTTTTTTACATTTAAGTAGGTGTGTTTCACGCATATTTAGCTAAATACTTGTTTCAGTTGAAGTCTTATTTTGCAGCTGCTGTATGATCAATATGATCACATTAAATGTCTCTACTTATAACAATGAGTCACATCAATAATGTAATTGTATATTTACAACCCGATCTCACGGCACTTTGTGATATAGTCACAACCTATAATCTATTGATTCATGTTCCTGGACACGAATTTTCGAATTTTTTTCGTGTCCCTCAACACGATTTTTCCATCACTCCGCTCTCATGTGTACTAATTAAAAAAGCAAGACAAAGTCTATGTTTGGAAGTTGGATGGGTGGTGGAGGTGTAAGTTATCAAACTTTAATGTCAGCGATGCAAGTTCAAGTCGTTGCTACCACAGTTTTTCACTTAGCACTTTTAAAAGACATTAAAAAGTACTTGGTTAGCTTTACAAAAATCTGATGCTTTCCTTTCAAATATAACGGCTGCCACGTCTTTTAAAACTTTGCCATGGTGACACCTCCCTAGTTTTTCTGCACAACAAATACGTGCTCCTGACACGAAATATATCTCCTATTGAAATGCATTACTTGCAAATTCGTGCTCTGTAACACGACAAAACCTCACAATTCGTGTTCATGAACACGAAAATATAGATTACTTTTTCGTCACTATTTCACAAACTTTCGTGAGACCAGGCTGATATTTACCTTTTATTTTAGGATAATACAATATAGCATCTCTGTTGTGATTTAAACCATTTACTTTATACTCATTTACTTGAATCCTGCTGCATCTACTGCTGAGGGAGCTTTACTGTTTTGGTCACGTGTTGCCAATGTACACTGGTTGATCTGAGAATAAATTTGGGACGTTGGTTGAAAGAGGTGCTGTGAATTAAGCAGGTTGAGGAGTTGCTACGATTGCTGATATGCCTCTCAGTGGCTCAAAAATAGCAGGAAAAGAAGTGGGGAGAAGGATGGAGGTAGAGAAACATATAGAGGTACAAGAAGGGAGAAAGTGAAAAAGGAAGCAATGCTACATTGTGAAGAAGAAACACAACCTGAGTCATGTTATTGAGGGTAGGGATGGTAATGTGACAAACGTACACAGCAAAACATAGTTTAAGAAGCTGTAGAGACAGAAATTCAGTCCCACCCACACTGGACATGAACACAATTCATGGCTCTCCACTGACTTTGCATTGCATTTACCTCCTTGTCATTTATGTTTGCTAGCAAAAAAACAGAAAGATGCCTAATAGCTGCAGTGTGGTGGAACTGACTACCAACAGGATGGATAACTAAGTCCTTATAATCAGTCAGAGTGAAAAAAAAAACCACAGCCTTGCAGAAGACAAAAGTTGATTCCTTTGATAAGATATGAAGGGCTGTCAGCAGGAAGAATGGGAACAATGAAAAATTTGGACACCCAGTGTGTCTACGTGTGTTAAGCTACTATATTTCCGTCAGTTAAGTTAAAGCATTATTATAGGGGAATAATTTTAAAATCATTATGTTTGTAAGTGCCTTAGCTAACCGCAGTAGCTCATTAACTGAACAGCTAGCTACAGACAGGGTGCTAAAAAATCAGACATAGCAAATTTTAATATTTTTAGCTAAAGACATTTTGTTATGGCTTTTTAGCCTTCGGTAGCTATTCTATACTGTTTTCCACTTCAAAGATCATGGTTTTCAGAGTATGATGCATTGTGCTCTACTGTCTCTGTTGTTGTGGGCAGAAGAACATCTTCTGTAATAATAACTAACCTTAGACTATGTGAAAACTCAAAATTGCACATCCATGCTCCCAAATCTACGCAGAAACATGCTTAGGGCTTCAAAGTAAAGAATATTCATTTGTGTTATGTTGTCACTTTTATTTAAGTAAATGTGATTGTTTCTGATTAATCTCTGCCCTTCTTTTCATGCCTAATGGTGCTCTACACTGTTTTTCATGAACAGTAACTGGTCATTAAAAAGACTTGTGACGTAGTATCGCTATATAAACTGTTTACTGTACTGAAAGAGATGGAATATATGAGTACAGAATATAGAATTTGGTTATAAACACAAATACACATACAGCTCCAGAAGAAATTAAGAGACCACTCCAAAATTATCAGTTTCTCTGATTTTGCTATTTATAGGTTAAGGTATTTGAGTAAAATGAACATTTTTATTTTATTCTATAAACTACTGACAACATAACTCCCAAATTCCAAATACAAATATTTTCATTTAGAGCGTTTATTTGCAGAAAATGAAAAAAAAAAAGGTCCAGTGTTTTCAGACCTCAAGTAATGCAAAAAAAAAAACAAGTTCATATTCATTTTTAAACAACACATTACAAATGTTTTAACTTAGGAAGTGTTCAGAAATCAATATTTGGTGGAATAACCCTGATTTGCAATCACAGCTTTCATGCGTCTTTGCTCTCCAACAGTCTTTCACATTGCTGTTGGGTGACTTTATGCCATTCCTGGCACAAGAATTCAAGCAGCTCAGCTTTTTTTGATGGCTTGTGACCATCCATCTTCCTCTTGATCGCATTCCAGAGGTTTTCAATGGGGTTCAGGTCTGGAGATTGGGCTGGCCATGACAAGGTCTTGATCTGGTGGTCCTTCATCCACACCTTGATCGACCTAGCTGTGTGGCATGGAGCATTGTCCTGCTGGAAAAAACAATCCTCAGAGTTGGGGAACATTGTCAGAGCAGAAGGCAGCAAGTTTTCTTCCAGGATAACTTGATTCATGCGTCCTTTGCAAAGACGAAACTG